>CAEGAE010067407.1:0-61051 GCA_903067095.1 Girardinus metallicus | reverse complement strand
TATATATAACATTTTTCTTTTTGTATTTACATTGTTTTTAGGCTTACATGAATTAATATTTATTCTGAACCTTTTTTTTTTTTACTGTTAACTCTTAGTATAAAATAAACTGTACAAAATATTTTAGAACTGCACTAGAGATATAATAATAGTTTTTAAACTTATCATACATCTTACGTTTGACCCTTAAAACGAATCTATACCGTCAGATTGGGTTTTTTACTTTATTCCCACTTATTAATCAGGCCATTTTCTTATTTGACTCATGAGGTAAAGAAAGTGTTAAATCCAGTGTATGAAGCAGACATGACAGTGCAATGATAAAACATTGACAGGTAGTTTTTCATGGTGTCAGGTTATAGACATTTGGAGTGCTGCACCAGTTTGTCCAAAACGAAAAGTGACACACCTGGTTGTGCAACTAATGAAAGACAAGAGAGCTGGAGAGCAAAGAGGAGAATCTTCCTCATTTTTCTTCGAAGATGTCAGCTGAGACACCCACAAGCAGCCGCTCTGTTACTTCTCAGACATATGACAGAATCAAATGAAGACAAAAAATAGCACTGACACCTTCAGTTCACGGAGATGGAAAAAATGAAATCAGTGACAGTGTGCCCTCAGAGCACGGCGGCAATATTTTGATGGCTGATAGACCCCAAAAAACACCAAACTTAAATAAAAATCTGAAACTCCACACAGATCTTTCCCTGGATGATATATTCTATATCTCAAATATTATATTTACTCACTCAAAACACTCCATGTCGAACTATCTCGGCTTTATTCGCAGAATTTGTGCACACAAACAAGGAATTTGACTTCAGCTCCACTTCGCTCTCATTGAAGACATTTGGAATGTAATGTAGAAAACAGGTTTTCTTTCTTGTAAATATATTTATATACAATAGGAAGACGAGGCTGAATCAGTGTAGATATGGATGGTATCGAGCTGTTTAGTGCTCAATAGAGAAACAACCTTGATGACAGACATTATTTCTGTGGCAGCTGGTTTTTTTGCAAACAGCGCTTCAAAGTGTGGCCATTTACGGCCCTCTGGATGATTTTGTTTGGCCACTTCAAAATTCAAGAAAGGAGAAAATGAATTGGAGACAAATAAAATCTTAAACTTTTTTTTCATTAAAGGTGACCTACTATGGAAAATTAAAATTTTTGCTTGTTTTTGTGCTTCCATTTGGATCTCGCTTCTAAAAACAGCCCAACCGTTTAAAGTAAAACCCATAGCCGTTTTTTGGCAATAAGTTAATATTTTGTGGTGTGTAGAAAATGAGCCGTTTCAAAAACCTCCAAGATGTAACGTCACAAATCAACAGGACGTTACTTAGAAACCCCACCAGAGTTCCACCCGTTACCTAGCAACCCCACCAGAGTTCCACCCATTACCTAACAACCACAGCAGAGTTCCAGCACAGTCTGGTCAGCTGGTTTTACCGCTGTATGTGCTGTACAATGGCTGCTGAGAAAGACAAGTGTTTTGTTGTCGACTTACCATCCAGAAACCACTTACTGCATTCTTGTTGGTTGTGCAGGAGGCTCCACTTCTGCTTTTCAGAGATGTACGGTTGTATAGAGACGCATCTGTTTGAAGCCATTTTTCACATGCGAGTGTAAACGTTGAGTTGGGGGGCGGAGCAAGTTGAGCTTATCTACATCAAATTGTGATAGTTTGGGAGTCTGATTAGGATGCAACCCCAAAGTTCAATCCTGGGGCCTCAAGATCAACTGCCATAAATATGCAGATGATATACAGCTCTATATTACAGTGTCATCAGGAGATGCTGAACCCACCCAAACACTGAACAAATCAATGTGTGGATTGTCCAACATTTAATAGGATAAACGTCTCATAAAGTGTCTCAGTTGGCTCTAGATCCAGTTTGAATCTAAAAAAATATGAAAATATGGAGTACATATGTGACCTGTGGGTTTGTTAACCCTGTGATCTGAGGTATGGAAGGGGAAATGGATGGTTTTGGCGCAGAAAAAGTTGTAGAATAGGGTTTGCTTTTTGTTTTACCAAAACTGTGTTTCTGTGTTGGGCTGTGAGTAAATTCTCATTCCGGTTCTGTGGTTGTGATGTTCCTCCAGAGTCTTAGACCCGGTAACGCCAGCGCTCCTGAATTTTGTTCGACATTTAAAGAGAGATGTCTCACCAGGAATGAGTTGTCGCCGTCTTGTAAAAGGTTTTTCATATCTGGAAAATGTAATTCCTCAAATTATGTTGCAGTACTTCATGCCGTCAGAACAAAGTTTGCAGCTGCTGATATTAGTTTAGTCTCAGCGTGAAGGGCTGAGGCTGCGCTTCACATTTATCTTTATAACCGGAGGCTGTGCAGCATATGCAGACCGCCGACTGTGTTCGCACTGTAAATGTGTGTGCCGACAGATGTGTGTATTTGTTGGGGCTCGAAAATGTGAAGGTAGGTGGTGTGTATTCTCTAAACATCAATGAATAGTTTGTCCTTCGTGTGCAGCAGTCGGAGACAAAATTGAATCTTTCCTTTTCATTCCTGCTGGATGTCTGAATAGAGTAATATGCTTCACTCTTTCTGTCTCTCTCCCCTCGACAAAACGGCAAACAAAGGGCGGCTTTCAGCTTTTAATTGAAATACTGGGTTGCATAAAATGTGACACACTCACACAGAAGTATTCCAACACAGAAGAAAACAGACATGCAGCTTTCAGACCGACATACGAATCTGTTCCCACTCCAAGGCCGTCAGATGCTGCTGCGTGCTCATGAACTCTGGGTCTGCTGGGTTTTATAAAAGCTTTTCTGGACTGCAAGGCTGGCTCACCTCATATTTTTCATTTTAATCTGTGCTGGAAAAATGTACAGTTTCCAAAGCAGTTAAAGACGGAGGAATCTGCAGCAACAGTAGCTGCAATTCCATTACAAATTTTTACAAATCTCTATGGATATTCTAATGTCGAAAAAAAAAAAAAAAAACACTTTTGCAATTGCGGCATTTTTATTGCATAGGAAATAAAATCAAAATCACACATGGACAGCAAAAATACAAAATCTTACCAAGTATTTTTGTTCTAGTTTCTACTGAAAATATCTTAGTACTTGAACTAAGACAAAACTAACTTACAGGTAACTTTTCAAGAAGATGTGGGAGCTTTTTTAAGCAAATAACTCCTCAAAATGAATGAAAAAGTGATAGAATATTTTACTTATATCATTGGAAAAATGTCTTGCTGTAAGTAAAATAATCTGTCAGTGGAACTAGTATTTTTTCATCAACTCTGCGAGTCAGTGAGCTGCTGCTCACCGACTCACCTGTTGTTAAGTAGAGGGACAAGTTAAACATAAGAATATGTTGGTAGATTTGTTCCTTCATTCATTAAATGAATGGAGGCAAGCAGTAATCTGTAGCTAAACTAACTAAGCTAAATGGTTGATAATCACACAGTCGACCCACCTCTCTTAGAGGAAAACTGGGTTACAAATTGACAAATTGAGGATAGAGAACATTCCTTTTCTCTCTGTCTCTCTATTTTTTTTGAAAACCTGAGTTTATAATTTTTCTCAGCAGCAGAGAAACTGCCACACTGGTTCTGGTCTCCTACTGCCTGCTGCTGAACACGGCCACCATCAAGCAGGAACGAACCATTTCGTTCAGATCCAGGGGGGTTCAGTGCAAATATGGACGTGTGCTCTTTGGTCTGGGAGTGGCAACATTTAATTTTAGTGCTAAAAAAATATTTTAAAAACATGATAATAATATTATCATGGGGGGGGGGGGACTGTCGGCCAGGGGCCCTTGGGATTGTCCTAACTTTTTCGCGCCCCTGGCTTCAGAGGTCTTTGTCTCACCTTAGTGCAAAAATCTTTTTATGAAAAAGCTTGGTGGAACCAGCTGCCATCTTTGCTAAAAGTCGTTAACATCATTATGGAGGAATTTCTTCGCAGAACTGTTGAACAGAAAGACCCGTCACAGGGAGGACAAGTCTGTTAAGGAAGAAAAAACTTTGCAATCCGCTACAAGTTCACCAGAGGACACTTTTCCTTCCTCTTTAAAAATCTCCCAACCCGAACAGACCTGTGAATAAATAGTTATAAAATTTTTACTATCGTCTTAGTCATGACTTTGTGTTATTTTCTTCATAGATTAAGACACAGTTTTGTCAAAGTCTTTACGAATTGATTGAAATCCATCAACACCATAAAAGAAGTTGGTAAATTTCCTACTGGATCCGTAACACGTCTAAACTGTGCTTCGTTTTATCTTTGTCCTCCATTTTTAGCCTCTCTCCATCTCACTCCTCCTGACCTCTTTCCTCATTATCCTCTTCAACCAGAAAAATAAATAAAAAAGAAACCCTGACCCTCATCCTCTCTGTCTTCCTTCTCCAATCCTTTCTTTCATCAGCTGCTTTTCTTTTTCAGGATTTCAGAGATCACTTACGATCGGCCTTTGGTTTTCAAACTGGCATTCTGCTGATGCTAACAAGCCATTTTTATAGAAACTGAAGTTTTTTCCCCTCCTGTGCATTGTGACAACTGAGTGCTGAGGTGGAATAACTAAAATTTAAAATGCCAAAGTGCGGCTTTAAGATGACAAGGCTAAATTGGCTATTATTTTTCCTTCCTGTCCTTTCCGATCTGCCTCCATCTGCAGCTCCACCTTCTTTCAGTATTTTACTTCATTAAGGAAGCCACACTGTTGCTTGTGTGCATTTGTGTTGACTAACACTTTGAGTTATAATCACTGACAATTTTAAGTCATAACTGCTCAACTAAAAGGTAGTTTCAGTTTCTTGTTTCTTGGTCAAGTTGGGAATGTTTGCGTTGGAGTCAGAGCAGGTGATAGGAAGATGAAACTTTGGCCCACCGTTGGCTTTTGTTGGTCCTCTGCGTTTTCCTTCAGGGGTGTCCAAACTTTCCACACTGTGGGCCAAAGTCACCAACACTGATCGGCCCTATTTTTTTCCAATTAAAAATGCTAGATCATTTGATTGCAAATCTTTCATTTTTGTGATTTAAGCGTGCAATATTTCCATAAAAAAGCAAAATTCTTCAATGAAAATTGCAGTTTTCTAACTTTTTAGGTTGAAACAAAACATTTTAAAGAGAAAGAACTTAAAGCAAGCTCTTATCTCTTGTTGAATAATTTGTTTTGTCTTATTTCAAGTGTAGTAAGATATTTTCACTAGAAAGTAGACGAAAATTACTTGGAAAGATTTTGTGTTTTTGCAGTGTAGAAAATGGTTTTAGTCAAACTCAGCAACAAAAACAAGAAGTTTCTGTTAAAACCCTTGCTGTTTTTACCAAGGTTAATGACTGGGTGCCAAAGTCTGCTGAGTAAAAAGTTTCTGGATGTTTGTGGTCCAACTTATTATGATATTAAAATCAAAGTAAAAAAATGTGACTCACAAAAGAAATATTGTTTTGTGTTGTGCCGTTCTTAAACCGCAGTCGGGGCCACAACGTAGTATTCCAAGAGCCGCAAATGGCCCCCATGCCGCACTTTGGACACGCCATTTACTCACTCCTACTGTCAGATCCACAGACTGGTGGGCGTGTGCTTGTGTGCTCTCTACTCCTCCTCCTCTGCAGGGTGTGACGAGCAGGTGCGGCTTCCAGGTGCCATGCATTTCCCTCATCAAGGAGCGGTATTTAGAGGAGTGGATTGCCGGAGACAGATGTCAGATGGTTGACTACTACGGTCGCTGTGTCCTCACAGATAAATTACTCCTTGTCTTACCTTTGATCTCCTCCTTCTTGTAGGATTCCAGCGTCACACTGATTCCCCGGTCTGGGAAGTTCCTCCTGCGGCTTCTGTCCGTCGTCCTCCTCGCTGCTTCTCTTCTGAGCGTCCGTGACTTGCCTCCAGTCCTCACCTGCCTGTCCACCCTCTTGCTGTCCATCTCCTCTTGCTGTGGAACCAGTAAAGCCAATCCGCTCACAGCTCACCCAATTCACCAGCCAGCAGCCGACCACCAGGACTCCGGCGCCTCTTCTTGGTTGTTCCCCTCCGCTTCACAAAGTAAGATCAATCTCCTTCTGTCGCACTATCAATCACCCTGCCACGCCCACTAACCATCTCCCTATCTTCCAGTAAGGTTCTGGTTTGGATATTGACGCTGTTCCCCACCGCAAAGATTATTCAAGGCTCTTATTTAAATAAAACCCTTCACTGTGCTTTACCTGTTGTCCGTAGTTGTTGCTCGCACCAGAGTCATCCACAATTATGACACCTACAACGTATTTTGCTCAAATGATTTGCATCAGAATTGGAAAGACAAGATATTGGATACAAGAAGTTAAAAATGAGTTTCATCTTAATGCCTGGTTCACAGGGAAAGATTTAAAAAGGGAACATATTGCTAAAAAATTTATGTTTTGCACATTTCTTATTCCTTTATTTGGGTCTCAGCTGTTTCTAAAAACAGCCCAAGCACTTAAAAAACCATCAGCCATTTTTTGGCAATAATTTAATGTTTTAATGTCTGGAAAATGTTTCAAAAACCTCATAAGTCACATTCAATGGACAATGTGTTACCTAGTTACCCAAGCTGAGTTTTGTCAGTTGACTTTACCACTGTATATGCTGTACAATGGCTGCTGGAAAAGACAAGTGTTTTGTTGACTAACCAGCCAGAGACCAGCTGTTGCATTCTTGTTGGTTGTGCAGCAGGCTCCACATTTACTTTTCAAAGATGTACAATTATATTATTGTGCATCTGTTTGGAGCCATTTTCATATGAGTGTGCAAACGTTGAGTTGGACGGCGTGGCAAGACGCCCTAAAACGGCTCAAGTAGGGAAAAACTGAGCAGAATAAAATCTCATTATCTCAGAAGGATTTTGTGTAAAAAATGTAATGAACATGTTTTACATAGACCTAAACTGTTCAAGGAAGCATAAAAGTTCACCTTTGAAGTTGTCGGTTGATTTTCAACACCCGTGTGTGTGTGTGGTGTCCAAAAACTACACATCACTTTATATGTAAAATCTCCAGAAATCTTTTGAGACCAAACATGAGTCCAGAGTAAACAAACATGGCCGACGGGGAAGAAGCAATGGAAACAGTTTGGGGATTATATTTAACAGAGAAAAAGCAAAACAAAGGGACGTCTCCGACAACCACTGGACATTTTGGTCCGCCATGGCAGCTGCTTTCTCTTCTGCCTTTTGGGTTCACCTGTGTTTCTATGCAGGAAAAGGGAAAAACTTTTTTCAAAATATGATGAAACTGAACTTCATTTTAGGTTTGGAAAGCATTATCAGCAATTTACTTTGTAACAAAGTTCTTTTTAAACTAGTTTTGACTGAAATTGAATAACTGGTGATATTTCTCCTTCTAAATTGTCACCAGTCTGTCCGCGACTGTCAGGAAATGTAAACAAGTGCATCAGGGGAGGATGTCTGGATGCTGACCCCGACTTCTTCAACCTTTGACCCCTTGATATTTGGCCTCAGTGGTGCTGCATCAGTTTTAAAAGTCAGAGAGAGCAAACAGACAGAAGACAGCAAACCCTCGGTGGAACATCCATCAGAAAACTGCTGCATGAAAGCAGAAAAGAGGAGAGGAGCAACGTTTTCCAAGATCACATTGATTATGTTGTCAGAAACGCATCAACTACAGGAACTTATTTACCTTCAGCTGAGGGTTTTGCTAGTTTTTGGCTTGTTTCTCATCTCATTTTGCCTCTAAAATCTGAATAATAGTTGTTTTTTTACCTCCATCTTCTGTCTACATGTGTAAAACTTCGGTTTTAGGAGTTGAAGAGGCTCAGCTGCTTCCCAAGAATCACAAATCATTCTTAATTATTATCCTCCGGATCCACAACAAAGAGAAAATATTGTAATGAGGCTCTTCGCTGCTTCCCTCTGCACATTGCCACTGAGGTGAACACTCATTTTTCAGCCTTGCATTTGCATAAAATTCTCTTCTTTTTTTTAAGTCGGTGCTGCCAAAAGTGATGAAGTGCACGCAGGACCGCAGAGTAGAAGAAAGAACGGATGGAGGAAAAGAAAGACGGTTTAAATAAATGGGGAGAAAATACAACTTATCCATGGAACATCTGCAAAAGGAAGAAAAGAGTCGGGCGGTCAAGAAAACGGGAAGAAGCATCGGTGACGGTAAAAGCCGAAGATGAAGAGATGGAGAAAGAATGTCAGATCTGATTTTAGCACGATAATGAAGAGAGAGAGGAGAGGTGGAGATAATGTGAGTGGGACAGATAACAAACCGAGGAGGCTGCAGGCGGGAGGCTGTAATGGACTTCTGAGTGGAGTAAAGAGAGATAGATTTACGCCGAGAAAGAGACGAGTGCGGGGGAAAACAGCGACGGCGTGATAGAGTGTTAAGTGGAGGGCTAAATTGTGGCCTCGCCTGTGCTGGTTTTTATAAAGCAGTCAAGAAAATGGTGTTCAAATTTAATAGGCAGATGTAGTACCGTGCACTCACAGAAAACACTCAGGTTCAAGGCAGATCGGCTGGAGAGTTTCAACCAAACGCTGTGCAGAGGAGAATCAGACAGCCGGTACGTCTGAGGACGCAAAACAGAAACATCCACTCAGGTGCTTTGAGTCATTTAGAAAATTAACGTAAAAATAAACCAATCCGTGAAGTTAAACATTTTAAAAAGAAGATACAAACCAGGGACAAGAAGGCTGGATAAGAAGGAGGTGAGACACCAAGACAATACGCAAAAGAGTCTATCAGAGTAGAAAGGATCTGAAGAAAACTGACTGGCTTTTAACGTCTGGGGAGGAGATCACTAGCTGTGTGTCCATTGGCTACATAACGCTGCAATTTCACATTTTGAAATTAAATTAGCTTAATGGAAACACAGCAATTTTGAAAAAAAAAACTTTCATTCTTCAATAAAAGGTTTTGGCTAAAAAAGAACTGATAAACACTTTTTTCACATCATACGTGCCACATAAACAATAACTGGAGGTTTCTACGGTCAGAAATGATCCAAAGAAAAGAACCAACGTCACTAACAAAACACAAAGACTCACACATCATAACTGTAAACAGTCCAGGAAAACCCAAACCACGCTACATAAACATTTGATCAAAAAGTTGAGTTTTTATCAAATTTTGCTTATAATCCTTTAAATCAAGGCAACAATTCCACCTTTTGGACCAAAATAAATGGAAATTTGGCCAACATATTTTGACGTGTGTTGATGATTTTAACGACGTCATTTTGCAAAATTCAACAGTTTCCTACTGTTTTCACAATCGGTGACTATATGATGTTTTTATTTGTGTGTGTGTTTTTTATGATGTGAACTGCCTTGTTGCTGATTTGTGCTATACAAATAAACTTGATTTATTGATAAATATTAAACTGACTCGTCTAGTCACGTGATTGGTATGATGTGAAAAATGTGTTTCCTTTGCAGTTTTGTGAAATAAACCGATTACAATACGGCTAAAATACCTCATGCTAGCCCAAAACTTATCAATAAATTTTTTTTGTTTGTTTGTTTGTTTGTTTTTTTCAAAATTGTGTTTCCATAAAAAAAAAAAATACTTTTGAAATGTGAGATTGCAGAGTTATATAGCCAATGGAAACGCAGCTGGTGATCTCCCAAGACGTTAAACGCCAGTCAGTTTTCTGCAGATCCTTCTGTTTACTACAGTCCTCTTTTGCCGATCATCTTGGTGTCTCACCTCCTTCTTAGTCTTCTTGTTGTCATCCTTGGTTTGTATCTTCTTCTTAAAACCTTCACCTTAAATATGAAACACCTTTTCTCAGAGGCCTGCAGATATTCACACCTCCCTAAACGAACTCTCTAGGCAAACAAACTAGAGTTCAATTAAATCGGACAGGACTGGTGTGAATGCATCCTAAGACTTTACTGAGCATTATCAAACTCTCATTCTGTACTTTTGTCTCTAAAGACAAAAGCTTTATTAACCAGCTTTATTACTTTATTACCTTGTAATAAAACAGGCTACCCTTACAAATCTGCCACAAAGGTCACACTAAATAAGTTACAATCTGTTCTACTGTATCAGTGCTCAGAATCTCAAAGAAACACATTAGAGAGCAGAAATTTAATCTCATCCCTTCTCAAATTGATGTTCTTGTTCATAGTGTTACTTCCTCATTGGCATTGGACCATGTGCCCCCTTAAAAAAGACGGTAATTATCCACCTTGGTATAATTCAGAACCGCGGACTTTTGAAGCAGAACATTGCAAAATCTGAGAGAAAATGGCGCTTTTTATATCTAGAGGAGTCGTATTTAACTTGGAAAATTAATCTATTGGTTTACAAAAAGACCCTTTGAGAAGGAAGAACATTGTATTTTTCATCATTAAAGCCTCAGTATGTAGCTTTTATTAAAAAAATATTTTTTTATATATATTTTTTAAAATCATTATGTCACGACAGTATGTTAGGGGACAGATAATCTGAAAAAAATGGAGCTCCTTTGCTTTCTCCCAGTACAGAAATACACCACTCAATCAGAAACAACCAATCAGAGCCAGGAGGCGGGTCTTAACGCTGTCAATCACCCTGCTGCTTGCTTTCCGCTAAACTACAGCTTAGCTAATGTTAAAATACTCTGACCATCACATGATGATTTTTATACACACAGGAATAGAAAATAAATAAATACAAATGAGCTGCTGCTGGCCATAACCCCCAACTCAATGTTTACACTCACATGTGAAAATGGTTGAAAGTCCTGTTGTGATTATACGACCATACACCTTCGAAAAGCAGAAGTGGAGCCTTCTGCACAACTGACCAGAATGCAGCAAGTAGTTTCTGGATGGTAAGTCGATAACAGTACATGTGTTTTCCAGCAGCCATTGGATAGTGGTAAAACCAGCTGACCAAATGTGTGGGAGCTCCGGCTGGGTTGCTAGGTAACAGGCGGAACTCTGGTAGGGTTGCTAGGTAACGGGCAGTGCCTTCTAATTTGTAACGTTTTTGAAACTGCTTGCTTTCCAGACACCAGCAAACATTAAATTATTCCCAAAAACATGTCTGGGTTGTTTTTAGAAGCAGTAAAAACCGAAATGCAAGAACAGAAACGTGTAAAATGTGAATTTTGCATAATTCGTTCCGTTTTAGAAGAAGGAGAGGTTGTTTAACCATGTCTCATTTTCAGATGAAGTAATTCAGATATGGTTGCCTTTAGATTTGCATTCTCTCGTTTTGTTTCAAATTAAAATCAAAACTGTGTGATTTTACCAGATGGTTTTGTCATTCGTCTTTTTTGGTCTGTCAGCCCGTTACACTAAATGATCAAAGTAAATAGATTCAAGATTTTATTTAGATTTTTCTTGACAAAAGATAATAACAGGAGCATTTGTTTATTCAATTACATAAACTGAGTAAACACAGTCAAAACGAGAAAGAGTCGATTGTTGAATTGAAAACATGTTTTTCTGTGAAAGTGTTTAAGTTTTAAAAGCAGAATTCACCAAGAGCTTGTGCAGCTTAAATCACAACACACTCTCACCACACACAGCAGCAGCAGCAAATCTCTCAAGTTTAAATCTCATGAGTGATTTTCTCTGAAGCCAGGAGGCAGTAAACACACCAATCCCATCGATTCTCATAAACATTAACATGAAGCACGCTCCGACTCGCTTTTATGAGAGCACACACACACTGGGAGCGCGGCCTTGCAGCTGCAGCCTGTGGACTAACAGAGATATATGAGAGACGCAAGGTGTGTGGAGAACAACATTTATCTGCAACGCTTTCCCTTTATTGGGCAAGGACAGCAAACCCACAGAAACACTGTCTCTGTCAGCTCACATCATGGGGAGCTGTTGTCAAAAAAAAAGTGCAAATCAGCCCGTTTTTATGCTTGTAGAATTTTGTTTCACATATTAAAATAATAAAAAGGTCAGTTGTACTCTCCACAGTTCACTAAGTGGTCAGTTTGAATAATTTATAAAACTGTTAAAATGTTCCAGCTGCTTAGAAAATGACAATGTAGTGAACTGTCCTTGATAAAAGAGCGATTCGTGACTTCACAGGCATCAACTTTTATTCAAGGACGAATTACCGTCATGGTAAAAATAAATAAATAAACACCTTTTTAAATCCAAAGTATTAGGACATAATAAAAGAGATTTTGTCTTTACCAGGTTCTGAAATGATTTATATCAATTTGAGCCCCAGTTTTTGTATTTAAAAGCAACAGCAGAAATAAAAATGGACAGAGGTTAACACTTTATGAAAGAGTAAAGAATAAGCAACAACAAATAAATGTGAATAAACAGGCAGAAATGTGACAATGTTACATAATGCAGGCCTTAAAGCTGCAGTATGAAGCTTTTATTAATTTTGTTTTTTTAGTTTTTTCGGGGGGGGGGGGGTTACATATTTGTGGGGACTGTCACTATATAGAAAACTCTGAGTCTCGTATGAAAGTAAAACTTTACTCCTGAAGACATTTGTGTCTTCAGGAGCAAGTGTGTGCAGCACAAAATTTCAGCCAAACTTAAAAATTAAACTTAAATTTCCTCCAATATCTGGGATTCACTTATCATGACTTTACAGAAAGAAGAAAAGTTTACCCCAGTGTTGTAGTCAAGATCACCTAACCCGAGACCAAGACAAGACCAAGACCAGAGTGTATCGAGACCGAGTCAAGACCAAGACCGAAGAAAGTCGAGACCGAGTCAAGACCAAGACCGAACAAAGTCGAGACCGAGTCAAGACCAAGACCGAAGGAAGTCGAGACCGAGTCAAGACCAAGACCGAAGAAAGTCGAGACCGAGTCAAGACCAAGACTTTTAGGGTCCGAGACCAAGACAAGACCAAGACCAGAGTGTATCGAGACCGAGTCAAGACCAAGACCAAAGGAAGTCGAGACCAAGACAAGACCAAGACCAATACTCCCTGTGCTACATCACACAATAAAATGTGAAATATGGTCAAAATTGCTAATCAAATTGATTTGAAAGATTCACATTCCCAGAAAAACACCTAGATATTAAATATTTAGAGCTGAAATAAATTTAACCAATATTAAAAGCAGAACTTACTCTTTGTTCTGCTTATCTAAAAAGATAATTTGCCCATATCATTCATGTCAGAAATCACCACTGTCTTCACCATTAAATATACTACAACACTGCCTGTCCCAATGAGACGCAGTGTTAGGGGCAAGAAAGTAGAAAAAATCAAATTGAGAGAATTTTGTTATGGAATTGCAAGTATAAAGTCATAATATTATGTTTTTACTTTCGAAATATTATAGCTTTATTCTCTTTGTAATATGACTGTCTTCTTCTATCATTATGACTTTGTTCTTATAGTATTTCAACTTTATTCTTGTATTATTTCAACTGTATTCTCTTATTATTTTGACTTTATTCTCATAGTTTTATAACTTTATTCTCGTATTTTTGTCTTTATTCTCATATTTGTATATTTTATTTTTATAGCCCAAATACTCCATCATACCCCCAGCTCATTTTAAAGTGTTTAACTGAAACACTGCAACACCCTGATTCGCGCCCCCTGCTGTGAACCTGTCAGACTTTCACTCACACACAAACGAACTCACAGCGGTCGGCACTCGGTGTGAGCGTGACCCAGACATTTGGCATCTTTCACATCAGGGTGCAACACCTTTCTTTCCTAGATTTCTCCTCATCAAATAGAGAAAAGAGAGGGAAGGATGGAGGGGAAGCAAGAAAGTAGAAGGTCAGTGGAGGAGGAAGAGATGGATGGGGTCTAATGATGATCCAAATACCAAAATAACAAAGATGGAGGATGACTGCTGAGCGAAGTGGAGCAAAGTAGGGTGAATGGAGAACGATGGGAGAGAAGGGACCAGAAGTTCAGGCAGGAAGAAATGCCACAAGTTGAAAAAAATGATTAAAAAGACAAATAGAAAAAGTCAGAAACAAAATAAATTTGTTTCTCTATTTTCATAGAAAAGTAAAGGTTTTCCCCTCATGTCAGGACGCAACCTTGTCTCCAGGCCTTCATTCATCACATTGTTGGTTCGTTTTTCTGCATTTCATTTATACCAAAACGAAAGTTCTCATGAACAAGATAATAAACTTACGAGACATCGTATTAAATTCAGCCGTGCTGCTAAATTTCTTCAGTAACAAACCAAAAAATACCAACTATAACAAAGCTGTTGGATTTTGCATCAAAGATGGTGAGAGCTGTTGAAGTGGTTGAGGTCCATCTTCTATTACAACAGTGAAATTTGTTTTCGGTTGCATTCACACCAATCCTGTTTAGTTCGTTTTAATCAAACTCCAGTTTGTTTGTCTAGAAAGTCTGGTTCATTTGTGGAGGTGTGAATGTGTTATTGGACCAAAGAAGCTAAACCTAGTCCATCTGCACACCTCGGTCTCGGTTTGGTTGAAGTGAATTCTGGTTCGATTCGAATACATATGAGCCCAAGTGGACCAGAGACCACTCCAAAAGCAGGAAATGGTTACAGTGAAGGGAATTCTGGGTAGATACAACCAGAACAAATGCGCTAGGCTATCGCTAGTGGGAGAAATGCCTCGTGATCTTTTACTCAAAAGTGAAATCCTACAACCACTAGAATCTGACACCTCCATTTTTGTTTCTATTTGGTGAAGAAGGAAGTTGCGCTCAATGTTTTCTTCAGAGGTTTTCATGTCATTTCCTTCAGTGGTTCTTGGTGCAGCGCCCCCACAGGTGAGAAGGGGAAAAGGTACTCAAAGGGTTTGGCTGGTGTGACACAGTGCAGTGTGAAAGTGAACCACACCAGCTGAAAATCTAACAAATGTTGCAATGTTGATCTCAAATCAAACGAAATGTAACAGACTGTCAGGTGTGAAAAACAGCCTTAGATTCTGTGTCTGTGCATCAAACATCTGTTTACATGTATACTGTATCTGTGGGTTGATGTGGTGAGGTGCTTTCGGCCATGTTTTGATTGTGACACACACCCTTAGCTTTGTAACACATTCTCACACACACACACACGCACACACACACCGCTCCAGGTGACAGAGATTAATAGCCTCGCTGACTGACAGAGTAACTTCCACTTCCTTTGTGTCACTGTCGGCCCCCGGCTGCATGTATGTCTCGATGTGTGTGTGATGTGTGTGTGTGTGTGGCGGTGAGTGAAGCCATTATTAGAAGTATAATTGCAGAGACATTTAAAGTGTTTCCCCTCAAGGACTCTGCCGGCATCCAATAAAGTTTTCATACCGCAGGAGAGATGCTGTGAGTGGAGACAGTATGACAGAGAGGACAGGAAGCGCCAGGCGGAATGATCAAGCAGCCGCAGCTTCGCACCAAACATCTCAAATAAACCTTTTTAATTTGGAGTTTCTGCTTATCTAAACTTTAAACGCACCTGAACCTGCCTGGAACCAGTCGATCTTCAGAAAACTAAAATACTGAACTCAACTGTGATAATCATCAGTGTTGCTGTCAGCTAAGCAGGAGTTTTCATGATGAAAGCTAAAATCTCTGTAATGTTTTTTAATCAACATTAAATCTATGATAAAATTATCCAGGTTCCTTTCAATGCCCTGGAAAGTTTGGGAAACCGAGTTTAATATTTAGACCTGGAAAAGTGGAAAAAATAGATACAATAAATACACCCAACCATTCATCCAACCATCCATCCAACCATCCAATCGTCCATCCATTCAACCATTTATCCAACTATTCATCCATCCAATCATCCATCCATCCAACCATTCATCCAACCATTTATCCAACCATCCATCCATCCAACCATTCATCCAACCATTTATCCAATCATCCATCCATCCAACCATTCATCCAACCATTTATCCAATCACCCATCCATCCAGCCATTCATCCAACCATTTATCCAATCATCCATCCAACCGTCCATCCAACCATTCATCCAACCATTTATCCAACCATCCATCCAACCATCCATCCATCCAACCATTTATCCAATCATCCAACCATTCATCCATCCAACCATTCAACCAACCAATTATCCAACCATCCATCCAACCATTTATCCAATCATCCAACCATTCATCCATCCAACCATTCATCCAACCGTTTATCCAACCATCCATCCAAACATCCATCCAACCATCCAACCATCCATCCAACCAACCATTCATCCAACCATTTATCCAACCATCCAACCATCCATTTATCCAACTGTCCAACCAACCATTCATCCAACCATCCATCCACAATTAGTTCATCCAGTTTTTAGCTCTGATCCCCCAATAATTAGGATCATTATTTAAAAACTGCATTTTATTTTTACTTTGTTTGCCTTTTCTGATGTTTAATGATCTGAAGCAATAAAAGGTGACAAAAAATAAAGCAAAAACAAAAAATTTCTAAGAGCAAAATACTTTTTCAAAGGATTGGTGCCGATGTATTTCTGGTTAAATAATGATGAAACTAATTATTCTCCCAGTAAATAGTTTTTAAAGGCCTTGTTTTCTGTATTTTCTTTTTTATCTTCCCACATCAAAATTGTTGTTCAGTGTTTGATTGCAAGCGTAGGATTTATGCACATTGTAGGATCTTTATAACACACCTACAGGCAAGTCTCATTTTAATATTTGATGGGAAATCTATACTTTATTTCAGAGGCAGCAAATCTTGGGTCAGTACATCATATCTGCTGTTAGAATAATTTAAAGGGAAATAATACACATATTTTAAGACCAGGCACAACCCAGAGGACTATTTGGAGCAAGTGTTGATGTGCATTTACAGCATTTAGTTAAATATAAAGTCACAGTACAGCATCAAAAGAGTAATGGAGAGGAAAAGTGAAGGAAGGCGAAGGGGGAAGATTATTGGAGCAGTGAATCTCAGAGGAAGATGAGTTATTATTAAAAACAGATGAGGAGCTTGCATGACAACGACTCTCCTTCTAATTCAGCCTGCCGCCTTCCTGTGGGATTTACATGTCACACAGAGATAATACTGAGGCCATACCTGAGAAGTTTTCTTAACTAAGCATCTCAAAGCTCAGATTGTCATTTAGATACAGATTCAGAGTACAAAAAATGTGTTTTTCCTAATCTCTCAGCGGTGTAAGAGCTGGAAGTCATTAGGTTCAGTCGCCTTTCGAGACAGAGATCCACTTATGTGACATGAACAGAAGGTAAAAATAGAGGAAACGTGATTCTCTAAATGGTGAGCAGAAAGGATGTGCAGAAATCTTCGACAGCGTATTAGCGACATTTTAGATAGAAAACAAAAAGAGTATATTTCTGGCAAACAAAAAAAAAAAAATCGCAAAAAATTTCTAGAACAAAATTTGCAATATCTTAAAATTCTCAAAAATTTTGAAAAGTTGAATAATTTTTTACTAGTCAAAGTTTTTTCCAGAAAACTGCTGAGATTAATCTAAAAATTTCAGAATATTTTCTAACAAATTCTTGACTTTTCAAATTCAGGAATTTTATGAGATTAATCTGAAAACATTTGAATTTTTTCAAGCAAATTTTCATCTGTTTAAAATCAGAAATTTCCTTTTTTTTTTTTTCAGAAAATATGTCAGATTAATCTTAAAATTTCAAATTGGATTGTAGCTTTCAAAACAAATTATTTTCATTTCCAAAACAATAATATCAGCATCACAACAAGTCTTGTGTTAAATGCTGCATACTGTAAATTTTGTTGTTGTTTTTTTTTTATGGATAATTAGTTATCTGCATGTAAAACTGACAGTTCAGACAGGAGAGAAACTTCCACTCAGCCATATGCATACAATGAGCCAGCTGTCATAAACAAGCACGTTTTGTGTGGATGTCCACAGACAGCTGTTTTTATTCTGTTTTGCCACCTAATTAGGATCATAATACCACTGTGAGACATTTAGTTTGTTATATCACCCTAACCCAAAGCAGAACTTTCACTGCCTGGATGCTCGTTTGTTCTTTATCCACAGAGGACGAGATGTAATTACAGCAAGACACGAAGAAACTGGAAATCTAATTGAATAAATCAAAAAATTGGAAGAAGATATCAGAAAGTTCAGGAGTTTTTAACTCCTCAGTGGAGTCCAGAAAGTCACTACAAACATTAAAAGCTCATTTGCATTTTTTTTTCTCTTTTCCCATTGATGAGATTTCTCATTTGAACTCCCTCGATTAACTGTCATTTGTGGCCTTGTTGACTCACCGCTAAACACGCTTATGTCAATTGTTAAATATCAAGTTTCCAGTGTAAAGTTCAGATATACAAACTATTAAAGTACCAAGTCTATTTCCCTTCTATCACATTATTTACATTATTTATCATTTCTAAATCCCTCATCACAGAGCAGGTGGATTGATTAATGGTAGATAAAACCGATGTTTTATTTATGTAAGCCAAACTGCAGCCTGTCATCAGATATCTAAAGTTTAATACTAATTATACCAGTTATTGATTAACTAGTTAATCTAAAGTTGACTGATCTCATCAACTTACTAACAATCAACTGATAAAAACTTGAGTTTTCTCTTGTACCAAGAGGGTAAGAGGCATCTTTTCATAACATGAAGGAAACTGGGAATCTAAATTTTTCTTACTGTCTCCTTCCAAAAATAATGGCCAGGGTAATTTTTTTTTTTTTGCAGAAAGATGATTTAGATAAAAAAGAAAATTGGAAAAAAAAAATAACTTGCTGCCTGTATTTTAAGAAGGTGATATGCTTAATTTAAAAAGAAAAAGCATTCAAATGTAACATTATTTTGTGCCAGCTCTTTGAAATGCTGACTGAAAAAACAGAAAATTGTGTTTTTCTCTCATTATAACAAACTAGGAATGTCTTAGGTTGCTGAATAGAAAAATAAAAGATGAAAATTCAAGTGTTAAGCACTTAAGTCTCCATGAACAGAGACGTTCATACAGAAGTACTGTCTTTTGCAGCTTCTGAAGGAAACTTTGTTGGGTGTTTATATTTTAAAACAAAACTGAATAAAATGCATTTCCTGTCTGGACCGTTTCTCTCCGCCATCTTTGTTTATATCAACTGGCTCTGTTTACGGATGACCAGCGGCGCCCTCTGTTGGGAGGCGGCCGAACAACAAAACTTGAAAAAAAAAGGTTTTAGCGGCCATTATTACATTATTAGTTAATCGATTGTAAATACTTTTAATCAAATGAACCATTAAGTCTATTAATTCATGTTTTGTTTCTTAAACCAATAGTTTTTAAGTGTAAACAATATTTCCTGCAGAAATACTTCT
Source organism: Girardinus metallicus (assembly GCA_903067095.1). Classification (NCBI taxonomy): domain Eukaryota; kingdom Metazoa; phylum Chordata; class Actinopteri; order Cyprinodontiformes; family Poeciliidae; genus Girardinus; species Girardinus metallicus. The sequence goes on along the minus strand of CAEGAE010067407.1, from coordinate 41,893 downwards.
TAAAGTTTGTAAAGCACAGATCAATGACTGATCGACAGCACAAGGGCAATATGTTGATTATGATGAAACTGACAGCAATCGGGACTCCACAGAAAGCTGCAGCGGAAACGAAGCATTTGTTGTCGAACGAATGGATGTTTTCTCTCTTTGTGTCTCCGTATTTGATCTGTTTTGATTCCTTGACAGCAGGATTGAGCGTGATGACAGCTCGAGGCTCACGATGCTTTGAGTGTGTCATCTGTAATTGGTAATGCCTGATTTTTGTGTTTCAGATGAAGAAAATCAGAGCAGCAATCTGTCTGCGCTCAGGCAAACAGTCAAAAGCATCAAGGGAAGTTTTTCTCTCTTTTTTTCACAAGAAGTAAGAGGAGGGAATATTGCAGCTAACAGATCAAACCTCGACTCGATGAATCAGCGTGAGACAGGATTTTTCTCCTTTACTCTGTAACACACACACAGGCAGATCACCTAATTAAAGGCAAGACAGACTGGAAGGAAATCAGACGGGCAGGAATGCCGATGGGATGAAAAAGGCTTTAAACTTCATAAAGAAAAGAGAGCAAATTGACCCCTGAATGAGGGAAGTGTTTCATTACATGTCCCCTGGGTCTGCAGGGTAATAAGGTTAACGCTTGGGGCACTTACTACAAGATTAAAAGACAGAGCGAGGACAGAGAAAATTAGAGATAAAATCCTTGTAGCACTGCAGTATCAGTGTTTAAACGCCCTCAAACTGCCTCCAGTCTGAGTTCAGCTTGAACAAATAATTTAAAGAGACTTTTTACAGAAAACTGAGCTACATCTGTTTAACGGTGGATTGTTTGCTGATCCACTTTAGAAATATTCTTCCCTGAAAGCAGCAAAAAGAAGTCTTCATTCGAGTTTAAGTACTCAACATGAATTCATCTTGAATCAGATGATGAGGGTGGACTGAGAGCATCTGGTACACTGCAAAAACACAAAAACTTACCACGTATTTTTGGTCTAGTGTAAATATCTTACACTGGAACCTAGTGTAAGATAATTACACTACATATTTACATCTTAACAAAGTGTCAATATCTTACACTAGGTTCCTTGTAAGATATTTACTGTTTACATCTTGATTGACTTTTCAGCAGGTTGTAAAACCTTTGAGCTACATTTAGTTGTGTCTTTTGTCTTCTACTCTTTAAGTCAAATAAATTTAGTGAGTTTTAAATGTTGAACCTAAATGTGTGAGTTTTTTGTAAGTTGTGTTAACTTTTTATTAATTTCGTCCAAGAGTTGAATAAACTAGAGTTTTTAGGTTAGCACTTGAAAAAAATGAAAGTAGAAAAAGACAGGAGTGGGAACTATTTCCCAGAATGCTTAGCGGCATTTTATTTTTTTTTGTATCCTGAGATGGAAGTGCGTTACATTGATCTGACTCTTGTGTTATTAAGGCAAATGTTCATTTTAATGCTTGAGCATAAAGTCCTGTTCACACTAAATGTCTGAGCTGAATTCATTGTGATGTTTAATCAAATTCATCATCTGATCAGATATTTTGTTCATGCAATTTGAAAAGAGAATTTAAATTATTGTAGCTTGATAGCATGAGTGAAAAATAATGAAGAAATGTTTGTTCTTTAATTAAGTGAGGGAAGTTTTTTCTTGTTTATTGTGAAATAATTATTTGGTTTAAATTGCCGCATTAAGTTAAAACTCACAATTCAAGATTAGTGAAGTTAAAAACAATATTTAGACAACTTGTCTCTTGTTAAATCAACTTCATGAACTTTAATTTCTGAGTTAAAACCAATTAAATGTTCTTCTTGACTTAAGTTGCATTTTCAAGGCAGCAGGTGGATTTTCATTTCAAGTTAAGCCACCTTCAAATATTAAGTCAATAACTCCTTAATAATGATGAAAAAAATTACTATTTCCAGTGGCAGATTATTTCACTTACAGCAAAAATGCAACTAGTGCTTGACCAAGTCAAACTATTGATTTTATCCGTTTCTGATTTTTTATTATTGATTTTACATTGGCTGTTATTCTCCCAATTGAAATGACTGAGCAAATTAAAGTTGTTTTTCCGTGTTTGACCAAGCTTGTGAAGCTATTGCTGTATATAAATGAGCTGTACTAAAGAAGAGTTAGCAGATAAATTTATAATTCAGTACGTCTGTGTTTATAAAAGGAAACATTTCAAGTCAATTCAGCACTGATTTTCTGTATCGGATCGTATCGGACGGCAGTAAACCTCAGATATCGGTATCAGTATCGGAAGTGATAAAAGTGGATCGGTGCATCCTTACTTGTGCAGTTTGGAATGTTAAAATATGAGAAACTGTTCATACACATGTGAATTTTATTGCCTCACACACATTTTATGAATTATGTTGTGCACTTCTTGTTGTATGTTTTGTGACTATTTTTGAAATATTTTTTTATACTAATTTAGCTCCATAAAACATCCTAAACCACTAGATCTCCATTTGTAATTTTTGGTTTTTAATTTCCTGAACTTGAAGATCAGGGGTCGTTAGCAATGAATTCCTGCTTTCCTTAGCTTGCTGCCGGTTTGCCTTCATGCAGGCGGTGCAGCAATGAAAGAGAATTTTTGATGTGTTTTCTTTGCTGAAGAAAAGGTTACATAAAAAAAAAAATCAGAAAGAAGTGAGTTTGTTTTTTTTTTTCTTTTTTTTTAGTTGGCCGAGGTCATCAGTCAGGCTTGAATCTTTTATAGAACAGCTGAATGACCTCCTGCTCTCAGAGATGGAAGAGATGGACAGTCAGAAACACACATACACACGCACACACACGCACCCATACACACACACACACTGGCTGTAGATGGGCACTCAGTAACGATGGGCACACTGGCTGGGCACAAGAGTTCATCACGCACACACATCCGGAAAGCACCCGGAGCGAATTGTGCCGGTTTGAAGGGCGGCGGGTCGGGGTTGGGAGGTGACCGGCGTCCAGGTGTGCCTCTCCAATTATCAGCTGCAGAGCACACACACACACACATGCGCGCACACACACAGACTGATCCGTCTCCCCGCACAATTAAACCACCTCCCCGCTCCGACACCTGGTCTCCTGCTGCAGAGGAGTAAAGGCAGGCAGGTACAGGTGGAGAATCATCTTTTTGATAACCTGTTTGTATATTACCTCTCTGATTCCTGCCAGCGTCTCTTCTCCAAGTGAGATATCAACCTGAGCGAGACGGCCTGACTCCCATCTGCACACCCAGCAACAGATGTTTGACTTTGAAAAACATAAAATGCATGAGAAGAAGAACAAGAAGAAGAAAGGAGATTGAGAGGAGAAAGTGATTGAAAAAGACGTGTTAGAGAGGCGGGAGGTGCGGAGGTGAAGGAGAAAAGCTGTAAAGCAAACAGGAACTGAATGAAAGGAAAAAAATGAAGGAAGAAAGAAAGCGTGTGGGATGAAAAGAGACACGTGGATGGATGCAGATCAAAGCGTGAGTAAAATGTTGAAACAGCAAACCGAGAAAAGACTCCGGAGGCAAAAGGGGGAAAGGTCATGATAAAAACGTGTGCCGTGTTTGGCAGGAGCAAAGGGGGAGAGGGGCAGATCCCAAGAGGCGTTCACTGACCTCCTGTAAAACACTGCGCCTTGTCATTTTACTGTAAAAGTTCAGTCAGGCAAAAGTAAAGCCATTTGGAATTTCACAGACCAAGAAGCACATTAAGGTTTGAGGATCCACAGAAAATTAACAGAAAACATAACGATGGGAAAAGCTTAAACAGAGAGGCAAACTGCTGCAACACCAAGCTGTTCGCATTTTTACTCCTTCGCTCAGCCTCATGGAGAGTCTAAGCGTGCTATCATGCCTGCTAGTCTGGTAGATTTGGTTCAGTTGGGGACAAAAGTTGCAACATTTGTTACATTTCTGCTGCTGTGGTTCCTTTCAGCCCTGCGACAGACTGGTGACCTGTCCAGGGTGACCCCGCCTCTCACCCGGAACGTGGCTGGAGATCTGCACCAGCAGCCCCACTAAGGGACAAGGGTGTAAGGAAAATGGATGGATGGATGGTTTCTTTCAGGCTACAATGTGTCGAACCAACCAAATCCTTTGAAAAAACTGTTCCATTCCTCGCCTGTGGGGGCGCTGCACCAAGAAGGGAGCGAAAAGGAAAGAAAATCTCTGAAGAAGACACTCCTCAACAAATGGAAACAAAACCGGAGTGGCGTCAGATTTTAGTGGTTAGAGGATTTCTCTTGTCTTTGGTGAAAGACTACGAGCCAATCAACTCAGTTTAATTGTTCTACCAGACACCAGGTGTGAAAACGAGTTTTATACATTTTTCTCAAAAAATTCCTTGTGTGCATCCTGTTTCTTCCTTTTTGGTAAATATGATGCCAAAGCTTTTATTTGACAGCCTGCAGATACATTTGGTTTTTAAACTACGTGCAGAACACCTTATAGTTCCCCTCAATCCCTCTGCTTAGGTGTAATTTGGAGTTGTGTGCGCTTCCTTACAACTTGAAACCCAGCTAAACACACGTTCCGTGAGCAAGGCTATTTGCTTTTTGTGAGAAGAGTACCAGTTTGCTGTCTGAAAAGGTTAAACAAACAAACAGATTATCTTTTCTGAAGATAAGATGAAGTTTAAGGAATATTTTCACCACCCTGCGCCTCTGCTTGGTGCTATAAGCACCAAGTTCATCTATGCTTCTGTAGATTGTTCCTCGTAAGCCGTAAAGATATCAGCAACCTGCTGCAGAGGTAGCAGGTGCAGATTGTCAGAGTCTGCTGCGTAAATCAGCTTTTCCGAAGTGCAGCGATATCTGTCGCTTTAAGTTATTAACGGCCCATAATCTCAGTACCATATGTGATCACACACTCGGTTTTTTCTTCTTGGTTTTCTTTTTTTGTTGTTATTTTTCCATCTGCATCGTCGCTGAGCGTGCGCCGTAGGTGTTTCCGTGACGGGACGCTCATAACGGTGCAAACGGGAGGAAACGCGGCTCAGGGCAGTGAGGTGGTTCGTCTCTGTCAGCTTAGCTGCTCACCTGCTGCCGGACACCGACGTGCGCGGCGCCGACGTGCACGCTGACTGGCAGATGCAGAGCACCGGAGAAATGAGCGAACAGTTTTCTGAAGGACTCTTCAGCAGCAGTTCGGACATTAAACACACAAAGCTTTAGCCTTTTCGCTTATTTGTTGAAAATACAATTTCTGTTTGTTCTGTTCTGTTACAGATTCATCTTAAGAGTTTATTTAATAAAGACAGTCAATGTGAAGTTTCTAGTAGCAGTGTGACGTTTAGTTTCTGTCTTAAATATTTCTAAACATTAAAACTAACTAAGCCAGAGGGAGGATGAGCAGCACCACATGAAATTGTGATTGACAGCGTTAAGACCCGCCTCCTGGCCCTGATTGGTTGTTTCTGGTTAGCACTGGGAGAAGCTAAATTGTTTCGCAGATTATCTGTTTCTTAGCAACCTGTCACGACATAATGACAGGTTAAACAAATACATAAACAAATATTTTTTATAAAGTTCACGTACTGCAGCTTTAAGAAGCCGCTAGTCTGGAGGAGCCTTGTGAGAAAGGCACCACTTTCTGAGACCAAGGGTTTAGGCATCCCAGAATGGTTGCCATGGAGATTAAAGGATTTTTTTTTTCAAACATACATGAAAGAACCAAAGCACCACTCCAGGAATGGTTTTGATGAGGGAATAACATGATAACATGATGTAATGTTTAAAAACTCCAGAAACAAATCTGCCTGAAGACGTCTGAGTGGATTGAACCACAATAAAATCAAACTTCTGCGCACGATTTTCCAGTTGTGTTGGTTCTGTTTTACTTTTCAGCCCTCTGATTTTCATTTTGATGCAAACCGGCGTCAAACAGCAACAAAAATGGTAACAAATCTCTGAAGAAGATGGTAGCATCTTCTGATCCTTTATCTATTAATCTGAACGCTGCTCTAAAAATCATATCTGCTGTGTTTTTCTCCCACAACGTTTTATGCTGTTTATTTATTAATCAAATATTCATAGAGTTTATCTTCTTTTTCTCCCACACATGCTATTTATTTGCATGTCCATTGGCAGCTCCGTATCTGATCCTACGTGTCATAAATTGTTCATTTGAAGGAGAACCAGACACTTTGAGTTCACACTGAGCTTTGCTTGATGAGCCTCTTCTTCCAGCCGCAACGGCGAAAAAAACGGACCAATCAGAGAACAGATGAGGGAAGCGGAGGCAGAAATGAGAGAGGTTAGAGATAAACTGAGGTTTTCGACATGTTTGTTAGTGACATCTTCAGTTTGTGAGAAAATAAAACCTTGATTTTCTGGATTTTAGCAGGACGTTATCACCACTTTTCCTCACTCTGCTACTGTTTTTCTCTCCACTGTCGCCACATGCATGCTCAGTATGAGGGATTGCTGTAAAGTCAACGACAAAACGCAAGCAACTGCCTACCGTCGCTACATTCAGGAGGAGTCAATGCTGCAAGTTAATGACTCTATGCAATCTGCTGGCTTTCCTTAGAAACCTTTAGGCTAATTTGATTAATAAACTGAATTTAATGAACTATTTGATCGCCATGATCAATTGGAATGTATGTGATTGAATTGAAATTACGTTTTTTTGTAAAGTGATGTGAATTGGTGCCGTATAAATCAACTGAATTCACAGACACTAGACTATATTTGGTCTAGTGTCTGTGGAAAAAATCTTAGCACAATTGAAATCCAACAAAACTAACTTTTTAACGAGAAATATGAGTCAATAATTTCCTAATATTGATAAAAAAAAATAATTTGTTATGAGCAAAACAATTTGGCGGTGAAAAAGTAATAGTTTCAATGGCAGATTATTGACTTATAATAAGATATTTTTCCCATGTTATAAGTGAAATAATCTACCAGGGGAATTATTGACTTAAAACAAAGCCCCTTTGCTGAAAAGTTACTTGTATATTAGCTTTGTCTTATTTCAAGTGTACTGAGATATCTGCACCAGAAACCAGACAAAATACTTGGTAAGATTTTGTGTTTTTGCTTCTTTGAACTGAATGGACTGGATGGAAATGCGTCAGAACCCATCCGTCGTCCAGCATAATGTTTGCTAAGCCAACAAATCAACATAAATCAGATGTTTAATTTCAAGAAAAAGTATCTGGTTTTTTGCACTGAAAATGTATTATTTTGATATCCTATAGTTTTTTTTTTTTTAAATAATAGTAATTGTACAGCTTTTCTTACATTTTAAAACTGAAATCTAAATTTTCAAGCAGGCTAAACATATAAACACAGATCCTGGTTTATCTCAAAGAGGAATTTGTAGGAAGTGATGCCGCTGACGTGTCGGTAAACGTGAATTTCAGTGCCGCATTCTCCTCGTTTTAATTTCCTGATGTTCCAGTTTAACACTGGGCTCTGCTGTGCATCTTTTCCCCTGTCCTCTGCTTTCTGTTTCCTCCTTGTCCACTAAGAAGCAGACAAACACGCAGAGACACACCCAGGACCCCCTTGGTCCCATGTGCCGGCCCCGACTACAGCTCCAATTACCTGACGGCTGCAGCAGAGGGGCCCTAAATGGGCTGCAGCACCGGACAGGCATGTCTGCAAAGGATTGTCAGTGGGAGGGAAGGAGGAAGACAAGGAGGAGGACGAGGAGGAGAAAACGAAAGGGGGGCTTCAGTAGAGGAGGGATGGATGAAAAGTGGGAATAAAGAGTAGAGATGAGCCACAAAGGGAGAAAACAGAGGAATATTTCCATTTTTTCTGACATTTGATGAGATTTGAAAGCCCTAACCTGGGTGTGATATTGCTGCCTTACATGCAGGTTACATGCTACAACTAATTCCTCTTTTCTCCTGCTGTCGTTCTTCATGGTGTGAGGAGGAGAAGGATAAGACGAGAGGAGGGAGGAAAAGGCGAGCCAGCAGAAAGAAGTGGGCGAAAATGAAAGGAGGCTGTCATTTCTTACAGAGCTTAAGAAATGATCTCACTCAGCGTAACGCCAAATACAATCCATGTGCTGTTTGGTTTTTATGACAGAATTAAAAGGTAAAATTGTTTTATTTTTGCAGCTAAATGACAGAACAACAAAATCCAGAAAACCTGCATCTAATCTGAGGTTTAGAGGTGAAACTAGGTCTGTCGCCATAAATCAATTAACCACATGATAAATTAAAACAATTTAAATCATTTCCATTTGCATAATTTAGTTTTTCTCTTTTTTCTAAATAAAAACTGGTAGTCAAAAGTCTTCAGTTTGCTTTGAAGGACAATTTTGTTTACAGAGACTCCATAATTCCTCTTATTTGTTGCTTTGTTTACTTATTTTGGATATTTAAAATGTCCTCCAGTTCCAGTATTAAATGTCCATTGGAATTTAAAGTTTATTGATCTTTTAAAATTGCATTATTATGCCATTACCATTATATTTGAAAATTGTTTCAAAACAACAACATCGTTTATCGCAATAACGTCTGGAACAATTTAGCATCCAGCAACATGAACAATCTGTTCATGTTGCTGTAGCTTCATAATAATGACCACATTATTAACGTCTCTCTGTATTAAATGACTTTGGATCATTTCAGAACAAAATAAATGTAGCTTTCCTCCGAAGCTCTCTGTGTGCTAAGCTAGCTGCTACGTTACAAGGACACTTCTGGCTGTGAATATCCAATAAAAGTATTTCCTGTTCCATTTATTCAGAGGCTTAGCGATTGTTTATTTACTTGATACATACATTACATTCTTACGGCAGAGTATTAGGACAAAATAATGAGAATAAAGTCATAACGTTGAAGGAATGTGAGGATAAAGTTGCAATTTATTCTTGTATTTAGAGAAAGTCAGTATTTGGAGAACATTGTCATAATATTATGAGAACGAAGTCGTAGTATGAGATGATTCTGGTAATACTGAGACTTATTTTTGTACTATTCCAGCTTTATTCTGGTACAACTTTATTCTCGTAATATTATGACTTCATTCTTGTAATTTTATTTTTTCTAAATATGGCCCTAATACTCATTCTGGGCAAAAATAACCATAACAAACTTGCTAGTCTAGCACTGGAGAAATGGCTAATGGTCTTTTACCAACGATAAAAGAGAAATCCTACAATCCACTCCATTTTTTGTTTATATTTTATGAAGAAGAAAGTTGCACTCAGTGTTTTCTTCAGAGGTTTTCATGTCCTTTCCTTCAGTGGTTCTTGGTGCAGCGCCCCCACAGGCGAGGAGGGGAACAGGGTTTTCAGTTAGCTCGGATCGTTTGATTCACTGCAGTGTGAAAGAGAACCACAGGAGCTAAAAATGTAACAAATGTCGCTATGTTGGTCCAAATCGAAACGAATCTACCGGAATATTAGAAATAAAAACATACTGAAAGTAGCTTTGGGTGGTATCTCTTAAGAATTAGAGTTGTTTTAAGTTTTTCAAAGCCTTTCTGGTTGTCTCGTCATTATAGCAAAACCGTGAAGCTTCTTTATCAGACAGTTGGTTTGGATTGAACCACACTCTGTTAATGGTTATTTGTATGGTAGAGCCCAAGTAGAACGTATTCGTCCAAGAAATTACTCAAGTAAGACTAAAAAAAGTATTTGGTAAAAAGTCAAGTACTGAGTAACTGATTAAATTATCAGTCATTTCATATTTTAAAATTACATAATCAGATGGACCAAAGTATAAAGATAATTGGATTTTTTGGTATTTTAAGGACTAAAATGACAGTAATTCATATAAGTAACATAAATAACAAAATCAAGCAAAAGGAAATTTTTCCAAATCAGTTTCTTTCAATAAAAATCTTATTAAACCCTAATAAAGAAGTGCAGGTGTGTGTATCTGGTGAACTTTTGGTTAAAACATGTTTGTTTTGCTTTCAATGGGTAGAAAATCCAGAAACTTTACTCAAGTAAAAAGTAAATACTCCTAGAAGTAAAGTTACTCAAGTAAATGTAACGAGCCACTGCGCAACTCTGGTTATTTGTGGTGGATCAAAAATAAAGAAGAGATCCAGAGTGATTGTGTTTATTTCCAGCAGATCCATATTTTCAGCACGTGTCTTTTAGCACATGTTGGTGTGTGTGTGGGGGTGTGTGTGTGTGTGTGTGTCCAGTGCCAGTCGCACATTCTGCATCACCATTCGTCTCAATTTAACGGCGCTCGATGTGCGACTGCCCGCCCGCCCCTGAGTGCGACTGTGTCCGACCATCAGATGTATAAATCATGGGTGGAGATTACGGCTGTTTTATTATTCATGATGCAGGCCTTTTATTGCCTGCGATATTTATCTCCTCGATATCTCCCATGACCTGCAAGGGAGAGAGGGATGACGGAGGAGAAGAAAGAAGGAAAGAAAGAAGGGGGGAGAAAAGTCAGCATGATTGGAGGAGGTGGGAGGCTGGAGCTGAGCTCTACATAAATAAATTTGTTAAGTGGGCGGGTGTGTGTGTGTGTGTGTTTGCTCAAAGTGTTATCTTCGATTCTCTCTACATGAGGCCCACGAAGCACTTTTCCCTCCCTTTTCCTCACTTATGCAGCTTTTCTTCTTCTTCTTCATTGAAAATAATAATCTCACAATGAAAAATTTCAGAAAAATTCAACCTTTGAGTGACTAAAAATTCACACATTAAGAAAAAATACTTTTGACTTGTGAAAAAGAAAATGGCGGCACAATTAAATTAAGCTAATCAGGGTTTTTGAGGAACATTTAATTATTTATACTCACTGGTAAATTTAGATATTCTAAAAAATAAAACAGGATTTTCTTTTTTTTTACTGGCGTCTTCTATTTTTCCTCCTCTTTTTTAACCCGAGCTGCAGGATGTTTATTCTACATATTTATTGTTTTCTTTACATACTTACTGCTTTTTTTTTTTGTGGGCACATATGTGTCGTGACTTTAAGACAGATAATGTGTGAAAAAAATAGATCTCCACCGCTTCCCAGAAATCCCAGTTCATTCTAGAAACAACCAATCGGAGCGAGGAGGCGGGACTTAGTGCTGTCAATCACCCGCCTTCATCTGCAGCTAGCAGCGCCTGTTTTGAATGCTACGGCTAGTTAACATTCGGCAGACAAACAGTTTTTCTGTAACAGTAATTTGCCGCCATTTGCACATCGCAGCAGGTGCATGAGGTTGATTAACAGCGGTAAGACCCTCCTCCTGGCTCTGATTGGTTGTTTTTGGTCGGGAGTGGTGCACTTCTACAGATTAGATCAATCATTTCACAGATTATCTGTCTCATAAACTAACAACATGGTGACAATTTCAATAAATATGTTTTAAAAAATCTGATGTTTTCTTTTTTTAATAAAAGTTACTGCAATTTTAAATGATTCAGATATTTGAATTAATTCTTTTATCAGACAAAGATAACTTGAGGTCTTCCTTTCCTTGGCCATTCCCTTCTTCCTTCTTTCCTTCCTTAAGCCTTTGTTTCTCTCTTCCTTCATTCTTTCCTTTCTTCCTTCCTTCCCACCTTCTTTAAACCTTCCTTCTTTTCTTAGTTCTTTCCTTCCTTAATCATTCCTTTCATCCTTCATTCCTTCCTTCCCGCTTTCCTTTCTTAATCCTTGTTTCTTTCCTCCATTTCCTTCCTTTTCCCTTCCTATCTTCATTCCTTCCAACTTTCCTTCATTCCTTCCTTAATCCTTCCTTCTTTCCTTAATCATTCCTTTCTCGATTTCTTTCCTCCTCCCTTCATTCTTGCCTTTTCCTTCATTCCTTCTTTCTTTTCTGCCGCCTTCCCTTCTTTCCTTCCTTCCTTCGATCTTTGTACCTAAACTATAAAAACAAAAATATGTTACGTGCTTTTTAACAGACCCATAAAGGCGCCGCGTTTGGTCGCCATTTTTATCCAGCAGCTCCGCTTTTATCTTCGTCTCTCGGGTTATATTTGCTTTTTGATTCATATTTAAGTGGAACCGCTGTTCACTAATTAAACAGCTTTTAGCCTGGATTCCTCCCCGTCTGAATATCCGCTGGAAAATTCATCCGGCCAGCGCAGGGAAAACTTCACCGTCCGGCCGCTTCCGTTTCCGGTTTTTTTGTTTCAGCGTTTTTTTTGTGTGTGTGTTTGTTTTTTTGTTGTCATGCCGAGAGGACCTAAAGAGGAGCAGGTCAGCCTCCCTTTCGCCCCGCAGGTGGCAACACAGCTGTTCACGCACACACACACACGCACACCCCTCTGACATGTGGCGCCCCCTGCTGGAGACTTGTTTTTCTCTTCAGACGTTTTCCTATTACATTTAAATGTTTTTATTGAAGCTGTAAAAGGTTTTTTAATCCCTTTGGAAATTTTTAAAATATTTACTTTAAACCGATGCGCTGGATTCTTACAGTATCTGGAAAAAACTTTGGAGAAATATGAAAAAAAGAACAAAAGTTGGAAAATATTTGAGTTTTCAACTTTATTTCATATTCCTTTTATTTACATAGAGTCCTTCCTTGTGACCTACCTGTCTTCCTTTTTCTATCCTGCCATCTTTTCTTCTCTTGTCTCCTTCCTTCTTTCCTCCCCTTCATTTTTTTCTACCCTTCTTTTCTTTTATCCTATTATATTCCTTTCCAGATCCTTTCCTTTCAAGTCTTGTTTATTTCCCTCCTTCCTAACTGTGAATTCTGGAGTTTTTAGTTTGGAAATGTGTTCAATTTATACAAGGAAACCCAGATTTTACCATTTTAAACAGCTACCGGAATATTAGAAATGAAAAAAAAAAGATTAACAGATGATTATTATTATTATTATTATTATTATTGTTATTGTTATTATTGTATGCTATTTTTGCAGGCTTCTGACCAACAGCATCAGATTGAAGCAGAGTTTGAACAGTAGAGACAGCAGCTGGTCTGTTTCTCTGCGGCTAAAATAACACTCTGAACTTTAATAAAGACAATATTCTTTTGCCGTGTGCGTTTGGACCTCAAATAATGAAAAATATTGATTTGAAGCATCCTTAAGTCGATATTACACTCTGTCAGCTGGGAGAAGCGAAAATGGGAACCTAAAGGTGCCATAATGAAGCTTACACCGCCATCTAGTGGTGAGGTTGGGAAAATCTGTGATTTTCACATGAATAAAAACAAAATCTGTTATTTTAAGTTGGTCTAAAATGTCAAAATAAAATTAAAAATCACTGTTTATCTGATGTTGATTAACTTAAACTGAAAATAATTGGGGGTTTTTTAAAGAGTGACCCCAAAACATCAACTATATCCACAATATGTAAAACATTTTTTTTTACCATCATTTCTAAAATATATTTTTTAAATTAAAAAAGCTAAGAAAAAGTAAAATAAGAAAATAAATGAATAAAATATATATATTTTTTTTTTTTCCCAAATAGAATAAGCAAAACAAATCATCAGAATTAAAGACAGTCAGAATGGCTCCCTCTGGTGGAGGAAGAGTACAGCAATTTAAAAAAATAAAACAAAATAAAATGTATTGCTGCAATCTCTCCCATGAAAAAATCTAAATTTTCTGTAGTTTCACTCCACCTCCATCCGTTTCCTTTCAACCGATACTACAGCGAAACTTTAAAGGAAAGTTACGCAAACATTCCTATGAGAAATGAGAAGTTTGATTTCTTGGCAGCAAAACACGCTTCCTGTCTTCAACACATGAGAAGGTCCTGCTGGTAAAACTCTGAGGTCACCAGGAGCTTCAGTGGAAAAACACACAGAAATCATCAATAGCTTCTGAATGAGAGTAGAAGCCTTTTTTTTTTTTATTTACAAAACATTAAAATTGTGTTAAAATGGTGAAATATTAATGCATCAGAAACATCTTCTGCAAAATCATGAATAAAAACTCCAGGGATCCAAGGAACAGACTTTAATTTGTTGAAATATGATGCCACAAAAGTGTTTTTTTTTATTATTATCCTTAAATATTAATTCTGTTTTTAAAAATGTTTTAGATCACTGAAGTTATTTTAATATCAATATAAGTCAATCGTTTGTGACTAAGTAGATTTGAGATGAGCAGCAGGACATTGTATTTGTGTCACACAGGCACTTCTAAATAACTCACAAAACAAAATAAAACTTTTTAAACAAGCCTAGTCAAAGTCTGCACTTAACGTCATGACTATAAATAGGCTTTTCATGCCCAGAAACCTTCCAACTTTGCTGAACTGGTCAAGCATGGAAAGAAAACAGGGGCTACAATTAATCTACATCAAAATAAATGAGTCATGTTTAATATTTTATGGTAGTTGTCACCAAGAATGGAATAATATTGTATATTTTCACACAAAAGCAGATTTAGATAATGAGATTTTAGCTGTTTTAGGGTCTCTGTCACATTAAATCCAAACAAGCTGCTGCTGGCCACCCCCCCAACTCAATGTTTACACTCACACATGAAAATGACAGATGCGCAATTATACAACCCTACATCTTTGAAAAGCAGAAGTAGAGCCTCCTACACGACCAGGAAGAATGCAGCAAGTTGTTATTGGATGGTAACTCAGCAGCAAAATACTTATGTTTTCCAGCAGCCATTGTATAGTCCACACAGCTGTACGACCATCTGACCAAGTGTTCTGGAACTCTGCCTGGGTTACTAGGAGGTGGGCTTGGATTGGGTTGCTCGGTAACAGCGCAAAATAATCGGGAGGTTTTTTCCAAACACCAAAAAAACACAAACTTATTGCCCAAAAATGGCTGGGTGTTATTTCTATAAAGCACTCGGTCTGTTTTTAGACGTTGTTCAGACCCAAATAAAAGTACAAAAATGCAAATTACAAATTTTCTGCAATAGGTCCACCTTAAAGTGGATTAAGAAAGGGACGTCATATGACTGACTACTTTCTTTAGAATGATTTTCTTGCTTCATGACAGAAATCTCCATCCAATATGTTGAAACTAAACTTCAAACTGTTATTCTGAGGACATTGTATTCTTTTTTACCCTATCATTTATATAGACAGAGTCATATAAGGTTTATACATTATGTTAGGCATAAATTAAGCTCCTGTTATGTCGTCGCCAGCATTCAGCTTCCATAAAACTTGTTTCTGTGTGCAGCCCTTATGAGGTTTGTGTTCCTCTGTTTCAGTATTTCTCTCTAAACGGCTCCGTTTCAATCTCCATTCCAGCAGCGAGTTGCTGCACTGGGGTAATATCAGGTGATCAGGGGAGAACATTTGTTTCCTGAAGCTGGCTATCGACTGTGGTCTGTAAAGTACAACAATCAGGCCTCTAAAGGGACTCTTTGGGCTATTCTCCACTCACACCAAAGAACTTTTAAAAAGAGTAGATTAATCTGCTCTGAGCGCCCTCGCAGGATTTCTAAACAACTCAGCGGTTTGGTTTATAAGCACAACATTTCTACTCTGCAGGAAGATCAGCTTAAATGAGGCAAACTGCTTCTGTACATTTTAATTTAGGATTTTATAGGAAAATATTTGCCCATCTGGAGTATGCCAATGTGCAAAAATACGCACAGTTAAAAACAAAATTAGTAATTTAAATTAAAATTAAAAGTCGGGGCAACGACTGATTATCAGGGAGTAACAGCCAAATCTCTGTTGCTTAGGTAATAAAATAACAATAGATGAAGGGATAAGTAAAACTTAACTAAATTAAGTAAAAATAAAAGAGTAGAAACTAATACCAAAAGTAAAACTGTAAATACATACAAATATAAACTGAACAATAACCAATAAAAATTATGCAATGATGAAGATTTTAAAAAATCCTTTTAAGAAAGTATTGTTTCGTTAAATAGCTTGCTGAATTAGAAATCAATAACTGTTAAGACAATTGATTCTTAATCTATTGATCATTCACAGCAGTAAATGATCTAATTTAGTATGTTGGAATAACAAGATGGCGGATTAGAGCATGCCGCGCCTCTCAAGATGGCGGCTTAAATGGGCATAGAAAGCTAATGTTTTGCTGTTTTAAACAACGTATTTTTAGTTTGACATATACTAAAATGTAACTAAAAGCAAAACTCTGCCGCAAGGCAAATTGGGCAAAATGTGACATTGACACAAACCAAACTGTTCATCCGAGGCGAGCAGCACAGAGATGCAAAATTAAACAAATTTACACAAAAATGTCAACATTTTCACAGAAACATAAAGATCGGTCTTAAATCCTGCAAAACACAATAAAACACAGTGAAACTAAATCGAAAGTATTATTTAAATTTTTTATGCTACGATAAGTGATATCTATCCAGACACACCTCTGTCCTCAGTCATCCTTAGGAAGCAGTGAAACTCTCATGAATGAAGATGTCAGATGTAGATGTAAAAGTAGGAAGTGGTTTCAGTCAGAGACTTCTTCAAAGTCGCTGTATAACAGGCTGCTACAGGAGACCCTTCCTGCCCACAGCCATCAAAGTCTACAAAAACTCTTTGAAGAACCTTACATCTTCGCGTTGTCAATCATCCTCGCTCACTGCTAAACGTGCTATTGACTGAAAAACAGCTACCGTTACAGAAAAACTGTGTATCCGTCATCGTTATGCTAACTAGCCTGAACATTCATAATAGGATCTTCTGACAAGCTGTAGTGGTAGCAGAAATCAAGGCAGAGGAGCTAAAATTTTTTCTCCAGATTATTTGTCTCATACAAATCTGTCACGACAAACATGTAAAACGAAATAAAAGTGTAAACGTTACATACTGCAGCTTTAATAAAGTATTTTGGAATTGAATCAATCTCAAAAGCTAGTACCACTTGCTCACCACTAGAGGGCAGAGCGGTGGTTTTACCCCGATGTGAAACCTATTTTTGTTTGTTTGATCCTCACATTTTAAATAATCTGTGGTCTTATTTAATGATCAGGATGGCGTCAGAAATTTGGTCAGTTTGAGCGGAGTTTTTATTTTCTTAACTGTCGGGCAGATAATCATCTTAGGACACAACACTCGACCGGCTGTCGTCGAGTGATGAGGCCATCACTGGGACTTTCCGGATACGTCAGACCGAGCTTCCGACTTGTTAACGCTAGCCGCCGCCGCCGCGTTCATGTCGTTAGAGGCGGTTAACGTTACGTCGCAGCTCCGTAACAAACGCAGACAAGAGGCCATGAAAACTCCCAGAAGCCGCCAGCAGCGCCTGGAGGTCTGAATATAGAGGCACGGTGGTCAGAAGCGATAGGGCGGGATGTCAACAACTCGGCCTCTGCTCGGAATGAGACGAATCACCGAGCTCGCGTGCCCGGAGCAGCCGGGCAACAGGCTCCCTGCGTCGGCCGGGAGGCAGCAAGCGGAGGCCCCCACAGTGGACGAGTTTACGGTCCTGGAGGACAAAGAAGAGGAGCTGAAATGTGCCAGGCCCCGAGTGGAGCAAGTTTTTAAAGTGACGTTTACAATTATTGGTCTGTTGGACCACACAGGACAGCCGCACGGCAGCAAAACATCCCGGCAGATATGGCTGCAGCTCCGGGGCAACAGAGACGACGTGTCCAAGGCGAAGGTGGGTTTCAACCGGCCTTTCTGTACGCTAACCAACGCTGTCAAGTCGGTTTCTTTACATTAACCAACAGTTCACTGTGACATGTTGCCGTTTTTAGTCAGCAATAAGGGAACCTAAAGTGCATATCACTGTACCACTCCCTGGTGAACAGGTGTGTGTCAATGGCATGAACCTCAACTTTACTGACCAACACCTTCTCTGCCTCACTCCAGTGTCTTAAAGGCCTTAAATAAAACAATTCACTTTATTATCTTACTCACTACTAGGTTTTAAATCTTAATACAACCATTATTTATTTGTATTTTCCTCTTCTGTCTTATTTTAGTATTTAAAAATCTCAAATCAAATGCTACACTTTCTTGTCATCGCCCAAAATCTATCAGTTTTCCAGGGTTTTTCCTGTTTTTTTGGACTTTGAAGTATTGATGCACCAATCAGTACAAGAATAATCTAATCTTCCGGTTTTCAGCAGGTGAAGAAAGCTCTTAATGAAATAAAAACTGAAAACAAGTCTATATCTCAACAGTTTCCAGCCCAAGAGGATAAAAGAAAGGGTCTTTCCAGAGCAAAATGTCTCATTTTGATTACATAAACAATAACTAAACTTTAAAAGTCTGTTTTGGACACTTTCTCTCAATGTTAAACTGATCTTTTTTTTATTTATCTGAGCAAAAATCTTCAGAACAGACGGTCAAAACCAGTTGTCCAATGCTTAATATGAGCTCTAGGATAAAACAATTTGCTATGTTTTTAAAATTTTCAAAACATTTTGATGTAAAAACGAAATGGGTCCAACTGTCAGAGCTTTTAAATGTTACTGACTGCGTATAAATAGAGAACGGCATTCCTGATCAGCTTACAATGATATCTGGGAAAAGAGACAGAAAATCACAAATATTAGCAAAACAAAATAAATAAAAAAAAACACAATTAAAGGTTCAACCCATGATCTTTGGCGAATGGTGAGTTGTCAGAGTAAATGTTGGTTAGTGGATCACTAATGAGGACAAAAAGTTAGCTTATGACAGTAGAATGAGATTTCCGAACTAAAAACAGTGACGATGCGTATTCTAAATAAAGAGCTTTTATTGTTTTTAAGCTAAAGGGTTTGGTGAAAATCTGACCCTTGACGTATTTTTAGAAAAGCTTGGTCAGTTAGCAGTTTAGTCGTTATCAGGACTGGTCTATATTCTTGGTATTTTGTTCTGTATCTGCAAATTCCTGAAACTACAACCTGGCCTAACAAATAACAAACCATTAATGATTCAGTGCAGCTAAAGGTTTAATCCCAAATTAAGCAATTGGAGCACAAAAAGCAGCCCACACTCTGATTGTACCAGACTGACTACAAGGATTATTTATATATTGGTTACAGACTTATTGAGTTGTACAAGACTTTCATGTTATATTAAAAATTGTGTTTTGGGCAGAAAATCGGCTGTTTTTTGGTTTAAAGCTACTCAAAATAGCTTTCTGCCAAAAAGCTATTTCCCTACTGCTCCTTATTTCTGTCCTAACTTGGAAAGCAAGTTTTGATTGGACAGGCTATATACATGACTACTTATATTATTGTTAGCCTGTATTATTTTTCTCTTGGTTTTGGAGCAATTTTCTGAGATTCCACCAAAAGTTAGCATAATACCAGTGGTTTGGCAGGAGGTGGTGACAATGGTGACGTTACCCACATCCAAATTAAAAGTGAATCCTGATCATGGCAAAACAATTGTAGCTCGCATTGGCATTGTTTACTATTTCCTCTTAGTCATCAGCTTCTTCCAGCTTGGATTGTTTAGTTGAAACAAAGAACAAAGTGAGACAGATGTGGAAAACCCCATTAAACGAGATTTACTGTTAATAGCACAGAAAGCAAGAGTGGACATTGATGATGGTGAAAACTAAGTCATTCTTTTTAAAAGCTTTTGCATCTCATCCTCATGTCTACTCATAAAATAATCTGTAAATGCTTTACTTTGGTAAGACAAACTCAATAAAAGCAGAAAATTAGTTTTTTGTGTGAATGGATAAGTCATAAGGAGATAATTACTTGATCTTTACAAGATAAACATCAATATACAAGATTGTAGTTTGTCCCAAATGAGCAAGAACAAGCAACACACACGATTTTTTTCAATATTTTTTTTTTTTTTTGGGCTAAAACAGAATCACAATTATGATTATTGAATGTCTAGTTTCAAGTGTGAGATGCTAGAAATGAGGTTTTGTTTTACCTAAAAGCATTTTTCATGAGATGAATAGTAAAGTCTCGTGTCTAGTCTGTTTTATTTGACCCGTTTATGTTTTCAGTAATGAATCACAACAATGGGTGAGGAGTTTTTATATATGAGGGTAAAATCTGTGTCATGCTAACAGCTCACATTCCTTCAAACGAGTCGGCTTCAGAGTGGTCTTTCACACTGATCCCCAACAATAAAAGGTTTTTTATTTAACCTTCATCAAACTCTGCAGGACACGTTATGAACCATTTCTCATAACCATTACCTGGCAAAAGGAAATAGGAAATGATTTATTCAGTAAAATGTGTCACAGCGACTGCAGAAAACAACAAATTATGTTCAAGTTAAGTTGTTTAAAAAAAAAAAACATGTTTCAACAAGTCTAATCAGCTGTCAGTTTTAATGCTGAGTAAACAGAAATATAATTAACATAACATTTATTGATCTTTAGTGTTTTTACAAAAAAAAAGTATTTTGGGTAATTTAATTTTGACACACTTGAAACTAGGATGGCCCGGATAAATTGGCCGGCCAGTAAATCCTTAATTTTTGTTTTTATTCATTGTCTGTGATCAGCCATCATAAACTGGTCTTATCTGCTATTGCAAAAGTCTGAAAAGCAGCAACTTGTTCTCTTCTGCTGTTGCCAATTTGTTGTTTGTTGCAACTTTTCAGACAAAAAAAATCGGCATCAGCCAAAATCGGAGTCGATGATCGGCCAGAAAACTAGAAAATTGCAATTGGTGCATTCCTACTTGGAAGTAGAGATTATATCTGTCTCTGTAATAAATTTTGCTGGATGATAAATTTTCCCAGAAGTTATAGCGATAACAACATTGTTGTTTTGAGATCATTTTCAAATAATGTAATGCTAATGGCAAAGTAATGCAAGAACACATTCTCAAAGAACAATAAACTTCAAGTTATAATGAACATTTAACACTAGAAATGGATTTAAATATCCCAAATAAATAAACAAAACAGAAACAGCAAATACAATGAATTATGAAAGTTGTAAACAAAATTGTTCTTTAAAAAAATGACTAGAAGAGACTAAAACATCAGACTGAAAACCTTTGAAGTCCAGTTTTTTGAAAGAACAAAAAAAAGAAAAACAATAAATCATGCAGATGGGAATTATTGAGCTTGTTGTAATTTATCATGTAAATAATTGATTGATTGATTAATTGGTTTATTGCGATATTCCTAGTAGAGATTGGTATTTTAAATTAAAATACTGTTGGAGAATTAAATGTAACTGTTTTTTTTTCCTTTTTTTCATCGTAAACACAAAGAATCACAGAAGTCAGTAAAGTTGCATAAGTTGAAAAGTGTGATGATTAGACAAAATAACCATTTTCTCCACAAAAAGGTCAGTTTAGTTTGAAATGCATGTTTTACAGTGACTATAAGGTTCATAAAGCCTGATTCCAGTTCTGTATTCAGTTTGGCTGCCAGTGAAAAGTTGGTAGGTTAGTTGTAAAGTTCTGTTACAGATTTTATAAAATCTTTTTGCTTTGGAGCTACTGATGCAGTTTAGCATATTTTCCACAACATTAAATGCTAACTAAACATTTCTGACCATAGCTGCAGTTTCAGAGCGTATTTTAACCAGGGGATCTCCACATAGGAAGTCCGTGTTCTGGTTTTCTTTATCTGCCATTTGCATGAGCACACCTGAGGTAATAATAATAATAATGATAATAATAATAATAATAATCCAGTCAGATGGATTCAAAGTTGGTCTCAAATCCTCTTTTTTGTTTGTTTGTGAATGGATCCTTTTGATTCACTGCATACTTTTAAAAGTCATGTGAGCTGCAGCTCAGTTCAGACTTAATGCTGTTGGCTTACTGAAAAAACAAAAAGCATTTAGATCAAAAGTGAGCCACAGATTATGGGTGTAATTTCCCACAGAAGAGACTCTTTCACACTTCTGCATCCTCTGTCACGAGTTCTGGTCGTGTTTTAGCAGCTGCTTTGAGCTCTGCCAGTCAAGCAAAACCATAACGTTTCAGTGGAGATTTCATCAGCCCCCAATGATGAGCAGCAGACAGTTTTAGCTTCCTACTACCAGAAAGCTTAGCGTCAGTGGTTCTGTTTATCCAGACTCTCTAAAATCAGTCATTGTCTCCAAAAGTTTTAAAACGGCTTCAGGTTCAGTTAGGAAACGTCATTTATCTGATGTTAACTTGGCTGTAATGGCTGATTTACCGATGCTACAGGTATTTTTCTTTGAAACATTAAGAAAGCGACCACAGTGCCTACCTTGCTTCTGTGCTTCAAACGTGTTTCGGTCCTGCACTGCATCAGTATCACATGACCAAACAAATGTCACATGGCCAATCTCCTCTGGAAACACGAACAAGATGCAAACAAACGTCGGTTGTTAATATTGGCCCAGTTCCGCTTATCTTACCGATACGATATGTTAATAAAAGACTAAAATCATCAACAGCTGATGAATCAGGTATTTTTAGTGCAAATTCATCGGCGATATCAAAATTATCATATAAAATGCAACAATATGGAAATTTGGGCCAATGTGAAAGTGCGATTTTAGTGACAGATCTAGCTGTCTATACTCAGTGAAGGCTAATTTTATTTATTTTTGTTCTTAGTTTATATTTTTATTGAATTTGAATGGGGTCTTTTTCAGCTTTTATTGGCATATATTTTTAATTTATTAACTTGTAATAATTTTTTTTGTTCAGTTCTAGATATTTAGTAAAGGCAATGTTTTTTTTAAATCAATTTTAAGTTTTCTAAAAATTTTATGAGAACACTTTTTTTGTTTTAGTTTTTTTCAACTTGATATTTTTTTTGAATTTTCAACTTTTATAAAAAATATATTTTATTGGCTTGTAATACATTTATTTCAGGTTTAGATTTTCAGTCAAGGTCATTTATTATCTTATTTATTCTTTTTGAATTTTAGATTTTTTTCTTATTGTCGTGATGTTTTTTTTTTTCAACTGAAAATTTTTCATGAGTTGAATAGACAATTTTTTTTAGGTTTAAATATTTAGTAAAGGCCGTTTATACTTATGCTTGTATTTTTTTTTTATCAACTCAATGTTTTTTTTATAAACATTTTTAAAACAGTTTATTTTATTGTAAAGTGTTTGTACAGTTGGAGATTTTCAGTAAATCCAATTTGTTATCTTTTACTTTTGTGAAGTTGATGGTTTTTTTAAAATTATTTCCAGCCTTTATAAAAGTTCATTTTGCTAACTTTTAAACAGTCTCTCAGGTAAAAGCTGATTCAGCCTCACCTTGTTTCTCTTGATTGAAGCAGACCTGAGCTCCTCTCCTGCGGTCATTGTTGACTCATTTCCCTTCTGTCGAGTGTTTCATTAATGCTAAACGGGCGTCTCACATTATCAGTCAGAAAGCTGCTGATTCACCCAAACGTCTCCCTCAGCCAGGAGAGTATCTGAATCTGATTCATTGCAAATTGTTCAGTTTCGGCCTCACGTGACGTGAATTAATGCAAATACCCACCGACCTTACTTTCATTTTCTTTTTTTTTTCTTTTTTTTAATCGTTCTCTCTTCGCATCTGCTTAAAGATGAAGAATTTTGCTTTTTTGTGATTTTGAAACAAATTTTTTTAGGGATGAAACTATTAATTGTGATTAATCGATTGTTAAAATAATCGTCAACTAATTTAGTAGTTGATTAATTGTTAACTGGAATATAGAGAATCAAAAAGAGGCCATTTGCTGAAAGAATGATACAGTCGGAGCAGTAATGAAGCGAAAGCTGTAAAAAATATATATATATCTTTTGTATTTAATGGAAAAAAAAAAGCTTTGTAAATATGTTCTACCCAAAACTCGTCAAGTGTCACTGTTTTAGCTTCAATCTCTTATTAAATACCTCTTGCTCTTCAATTATTAAATGATTAATGAGATTAATCATAATTAATTGATTATTGGAGTAATCGTCAACTAATTTAGTAACTGATTAATTGTTAACTGGAGTTTGCACATTAATAAAAAAGGCCATTTGCTGGAAAGACACGCTATAGCAATGTAAAACTGTAAAAAAAATACACATGCATTTTTATTGAAGAGAAAAAAACAACTTTGCAATAATTATGTCTCCCTTTAAGCTCCTTTTGCTGTTCAGTTAAAAATACTTGATTACTAAAATAGCCGTTAGCTGCGGCGCTAATGATTTTGTTTGTTCTCTGAAGGAGTATGTTCGAGGGCTCTGCGACCCGGAGCTGCAGAAAGAGGAGCACTATCCCACGGACATGCACTGCATCTTCGCCGGGGCCCGGGGCCTCTTCCTGGA
The DNA here is from genome assembly GCA_903067095.1 of Girardinus metallicus. Lineage (NCBI taxonomy): Eukaryota > Metazoa > Chordata > Actinopteri > Cyprinodontiformes > Poeciliidae > Girardinus > Girardinus metallicus. The sequence goes on along the minus strand of CAEGAE010067407.1, from coordinate 17,937 downwards.
CAGGCTCATACGGGACACCAGCGCCGAGGTTCTGGTTCCGGAGCCGGGCCGTCTGTGGCTGGTGGGCCGAGCTGAGCCTGTTGTGATGGCGCAAAGCAGAGTTCAGCAGTTTGTTGCTCTCTTCCAAGTAGGACTGGTGAAATTACGTTAATGAAATTTGCTAAGTTGGCAATTATTCGTGTTTTTTCTTCATTTGTTTGTGTTTTCTGTGCAGGAGAAGAAGAGTCTGCCAAGTGACAGAGAGTCGGCGGTGAAGCGAGCGTTCAAGTCCTTCGTGGAGGAAAGAGATGATAAATACACCATGGAGCTCCTGCTGCTTCCCAGTGCCCTGAAGGAGGAGTTACTGGGACTGGTTCACAGCCCCACCAGCACAACCACATCGGCACTGGTTGGTTAAATCCATATAATCTATGGCAAACGTTCTAGGGAAAAAATGCATGTTTATATTTACAATAAGTGAGAAAATCATGAAAAGGTCAATTTATTTCTGCAGTTGAGTCAGGCCTGGAGGACCTGGCTCAAAAACTTATCATGATTAAGCGCTTCATATTTGTTGATAATTATTAATCAGTTTTTTTGTTTTATATATCTGAAATAATAGCAAACTGTTGGCATAATCTCCTGTTTTATTCACAGTTTTCACAACAGTTTTATTTTTAAGCAGTTATGAGGAAAGATGACAAAACCAGAAACTGCTGCTGCGCAAGTTACTGTGCAGGTTGTTGCTAGGCAACCAAACTTGGAGGGAACTTGAAAGTTCTTGTTGTCCAGGAAGTTGTTGCTAGGTAACCAGAGTAAGTGAGTTAGTTGATGCCACAAACCCAGCTTAGTTAGACGTGGCAACATTTTTGAGTCTGTTTGCTCTATTCGACAATTAATGAATTAGTTGAAGAATATTTCAATAATCAATTAATCATGATTAATCGTTTCAGTTTTTGCACCATGGCTCAAATTGGCTGCATTTGTACTCAAAAGTGAGCTGTGAGTTTGAATTTTGCTCTAGTCTCTAGTGCAGATATCTTGGTACACTTGAGATAAGACAAAACTGGACCAAAAGTACTTGGTAGTATTTTCTATTTTTTCAGTGTATCATTTTTATTCCCACTATCAGGTCAACCAGGCGCTGCTTCCCAGTATGGCGGAGGTTGACCAGGACCGCTCACAGAGCAGCACTCCGGTGACAGAGCTCTCCAACCGCATCCTGGACACCAGCTTTGAGGAGAAAGGCGGTTCGGCGGCAGTGTCCGTCTGCGCAGGCGGGAAAGCGGGTTTGGGTCCAGAGGCGGTCCTGCTCAATGGCACCCGACCCTCACACAAGCGGCGCTCGTCCGAGAGCGAGACTCGGGACACAAAGAGACAATACTCCCTGGAACGGAAGGAGGAGTCGCCAGAGAGGACGGCGAGGGAGCGACCTCGGGACAGGGAGGTCCGGGGCGCCGGCAGCAGCTGCAGGTCCAAAACCCCGTCTGCTTCCTGCACGCTCTCCTCCTGCTACTCAGGGAAAGCGAACACGGTGGCCGGTCCGATCACACAGGAGTCCGGCGAGGCCGTACCAGACGATGGCGAGGCCGTCAGCCCGGAAACCAACCTCCGCTGCCTGGTGAACTTTTTCAGGTAAACCTTGAAAGGGAAATTCACACCTTGCACGTTTTTGTTTTTCCATTTGGATTTCAGATGCTTTTAAAAACAAAAACACCCTGCCATTTTTTGGCAATAAGTTAGTGTTTTTTGGCGTCAAAAACCTTTTGAAAGTAGGAACGGCCCTTCACCTACTAAAACCAACACAACCCGTTACCTAGCAACTCCAGCTGAGTTCCGCCCATTACCTAGCAACCCCAGATGAGTTCCGTCCATTACCTAGCAACCCCAGCAAAGTTCCGCCCGTTACCTAGCAACCCGAGCTGAGCTCCAGCACTTTTAGTCAACTGGAAGAGATGTATTTTATATCCGTTTTTGTAACTTGTCTAGGGACTATAGATTTGAATTAATTTATTAGTTAATTTGAATTAATATGAGTTACAACATTTAATTTCCCTTTGGGATCAATAAAGTGTTTTTGAATTTGAATTAGCTTATGCTAGTATAATCTTGTGCAGTGCACCAAATTTGTTCTTTGTATAAGATGAGAAAGACATTTCAAACCTAAAATTTTAGTTAACTCTGTCCCTGCTGTAGATTATAGCACTACCACAAAACATTGTTAATAACAGTAACAAATTATGTAATTTAAGTGCTTGAATTTTACTGTGGGCACCATTTAAAAGTTGTAGCTACGTTGTGAGATCTACTTTTCCTTTCCAGAACCATGGGCTACCAGCAGGAAGTGGTGGAGCGCGTCGTCAAGGCAACGGGGCAGACGGAGGACACCTTTCTAATCCTGGAGAAAATAGTTGAAGAAACCAAACGTTGTGAGCAGGACTGCAAAGTAGGGGACAGAGAGAGACGAATTAACTCTGTGCGTCCCGCTGACACCCTCTGCTCCTCCTCCTCTTCCTCCTCGTCTTCGTCGGCCTCGTCAATGACGTCCCGTTTCAGGGAAAAGGAGCGGGAGCTGGGAGACTCTGGGAGATCGAAGGAGAACATAAAGCCAAGCCAGCGAGGAGGAAGCAGCAACGGGTTGGGACACCGGCGGAAGTGCAGCGGCAGTGAGACGAGCACTCAGCAGGTAATCTCACATCAAACCACAAATAATCCCATAATCCTTGTATCTGGCCATTACAGCACAATCCATACGTTTTAAAGCTCCCATTAATCTGTCAATTTGCTGTTGATACCAATACATTTTGTTATTAAGGGACAAATAAAGAATCACTCTAGACTAGAATAAATGTCAAACCAAGGACGAATCTTGAATAGGGCTGCGACCAATGATTATTTTACTATAACAGATTAGTATAACAGATCTACAGGCGTGCACTGATTGCAGTTTTATGGCCGATTACCAATCTTTAAAAAGCCTGACCTGCCGATTTCGAATTTTTTTGTCTGAAACGTCGCAGAATATAGCAAGAAAGTTGCTGAGTTGTCAACAGTGGGGCGACTGCAAACGTGCAGACATGACCAGGTGGGCCGGTCTGTCAGTCAAACCTCTTACTGCAGAGCAGAAGAGGACAGCGGTTGATTTCTAGACCTTAGTAGAGGTAGATAAGATTGGTGGGTAAAATCGGTTTCACATTTAAGTATCAACGGATCACAGGTCTCCCAAAATTAAGGAAATCAGCACCAATAAATCAGCTTGCTGATAAATTGGTGCACCCATTAAACAAATGGGGGTTTTAGCCTTGATTTCAAGGAATTCAGCAGCTTTGCAGAGAAAAATAAAAATTTAATGCTGCTTCCAGACTTTAATCTCCACACTCATATAGTAACAATATTTCGTTTTGGAGATTACCTTGATTAAATCTGTTTTTTTTTTTTTTAAACAAGCATTTATTTCTGTGTATCACATCCTTTTTAGGCCATCACAATCAAGAGAAGCTCTAGTGCTCAGGGCGGAGCGGGGAACTACGAGGTGATTACCATCGACGATGACGACAACATCATCCCCACCAGCGCCAAAACGGCAGACGGTCGAATGTCCCGGATAATGACGATGCCGCACCCTGACCCCACGCAGTCCGGATCCCGAACAGACTACCTGGCGCGAGGAGGGGGCGGAGTCACGCAGCGGGACTACCTGTCTCGATGTGGGACTCAAACTTTGGGTGGACCAGTGAAGGTGGAGAGCGTTACGGCGCTGCGCAGCACGCCGCAGTGGCTGAGTAATGCCTCTCTGGCTTCAACTCCCAGCGTGAGTTTCTGTTTGTTTGTTTTTGTTGAATTGTGTGTTAATTTCTCCATCCGGTCCAGGCTCAGGCACTGCAAAAACACAATATCTTGCCAAGTATTTTTGGTGTAGTTTCTAGTGCAAATATCTTTGTACACTTTAATACGAAGCTAGCTCATAGGTAACTTTTCAGCCAGAAATAGGTCAATATTAGGTCAGTAATTTAATATTGATGAAAAAGTTCTTATTCCCTTGGCAGTTTATTTCACTGATAACAGGGGAAAAATGTCTTGTTATAAGTCAATTTATCTGCCAATGGATCTAGTACTTTTTCATCAATATTGACTTAAAACAAGCTCTGACATCTTGCTAAAAAAGTTACTTGTAATTTAGTTTTGTCTTATTTTAAGTGTACTAAGATATTCACAAAAATACTTGGTAAGATTTTGTGTTTTTTCAGTGCTTAGGTTTTGATTGTAGTTATGCCATAACTACTGCTACCTAATTTGTCCATTTATAGCAAATTTATCCACTGACTGGTACTCCAGTTTTACTAAATACTATGAAAAGTGATCAAAGGTGTTTTCACACCAGATAATTTGGTAGACTCAGTGTAACTGGGACCAAAAATGCAACATTGATAAATATTTATCTGCTGCGGTACGCTTTCATACTGCATTGATTCAAAACCTGTTCCCCTCCTCGCCTGTGGGGGCGCTGCTCCATGAACAACTGAAGGAAATGATACAAAAACCTCTGAAGAAGAACCTGAATGTAACTTCCTTCTTTTTGAAATGTAAACAAAAATGGAGTTGACAGATTTTAGCAGTTGTAGGATTTCTTTTTTGTCTTTGGTAAAAGATCATAAAAATGTATCTCGCTAGCGCTGGACTAGTTGAGTTTTTGTTCTTTTTAATTCTGTAGTTGGACATGACTCCAGCCTTGGGGTGTTACTCTGTTTTATTAGTTTTTATATACTTTTATTTTATTTTTTTTTATATTTTTCTAATATCACACCCAGATTTGACTTAACAAAGCTGAGAATGAGCTGCTGCTCTGAGCTCCCACCCCTAATTGTGTGTTTCTGCTTCCTGTGTCCTTCCCAGTCGGCTCAGCCCATCAACCGGACCGCAGCCTCTGCCTACCAGACCATCAGCCACGTGAACTTCCAGGGCGGCGTGGCCCGGACCCCGCCTACCAACGACCCTCCAGCCCCGCCGGTCACCGGCCTGGCTCGGTTCCACCAGTCGCTGCGGACCCAGTTCACCTTGAACCTGCCGAACGAGCAGGGGAACCCGGACCTCAGGCACATCATTATAGACGGCAGTAACGTGGCGATGGCGTAAGTTCGCGCACAGCTTCTCACTTCTTGGTCACTTTCAGTACTTTAAGCGTTGAGTCGCCACAAAACTCTTGAGATGATGAACTGGAAGTGTTAGAGTAGGAGGAGAAACGTAGGCTCCTTTTCCTGCCCGATAAAATCTCATATGATTCACAATAAACAAAGAATATTGCCACGTGTGTATTGAAAATAAACCATTACAGTAGGCCTGAAACTAACAATTATTTTAGTTGTCAATTAATCGATTAATCGGGGAAGAAATCCCAGATTCTGCAAATCTTTTGTTTAACCATTTAAGCCCTTTTTTATACAATATTAGAAATGCATTAAAAAATGAAAATAAACAAATCAGTTTTTAAAATAAGAAAATAAAACATTTCATTGACTAATACTTTATTCTTTAGTGTATGTTTGATCATATATGGCATCTGCAGCTATTAAATACTTCTAACATCAACATGTGAAAATCTCAGTCCTTTCTGTTCAACGTAACATCATTACAGTGTATTATTGATTATTTTAAGAAACGATTAATCGGCTTAATCACGATTAATCGGTTACTGAAATAATCGTCAACCAATGTAGTGATCGATCAATCGTTAACTAAAGTACACAGACTCAAAAAAGGCCTTTTGTTGAAACAATAATACAAAGTAGTACTTTGTATAAAGTACAAGAAAAATGTACAGTTGACAGATTAGCGTAATCCTGCGTTGATGTTAAGTCAGAGGAAAGACTGAGCCTTTTTTTTTTTACATGCAGATTCATCCTTTGTTACAAATGATCAAGTATACATAAAAATAATTCCAAAATGTTATTTTATTTTTTTTTAAAAAAGGAATTAAGTGGTTTTCTGTATTTCTAATATTGTATAAAAAAGGCCTAAGTGGCTTAAGAATTGTTAGCAACAGTTTTATCAGCAAAAATAAGAATTTTTGTGACGGAATCATGATCTGATTTCACCTTTAAGGAAAATCATGACTAACATTTTGATAAGAATCGTTCGCCTGCCTCGTTACTCACCTTTGGGGTGATAAATGTGATACCGCTGTGGTGCAGGTGTAAACAGGAGTTACTGGCACACCGTTAGCGATCAGTCACTGGCTTTTCTTTTGGCTGAAATTGAGATTTTCTTTAAGCACCGCTTGAGTCAATCCTCGTTTTCTGAGATAATACAAAAACAAAGAAGGGAGTAAATGTTGGTAATAAGTGCCAGTAATAACCGGCTCATGTTGATATTTCATCAGAATCGGTTTTAGTTAGATTTTTTTTTTTTTTTTTTTTTTTTTTTTTTAATTTAAGAATCTGTGTGAAGCTGCAACTCTTCCGATGACAAATCGAATCTGTGTTAAGTTGGTGTCGCGTCCCACACCACGTACTACATGTTCTCCTTTTGACTCGCGAAGCCGCCACCCTTCCCATCAGCACCATCGCCGCTTCATGCACGCGCCACACAAAACCATACGTGCAGGTCTGTGCTACAACCCCCGGCGGCGTCGGCGCGCCCACGCCTTCACATGTTGATGTGACTCATCATGTTTGGGTATGACTGTGACGGGCCTCAGAGCAGCTGTGGCACCATGTCGAAGCGAGGGCGGCTCGTTACGGAGGTGTTTCTCAGAACAAAATACCTTTTCTAGTAACAAAAAGAAAATCAGCGATTTCAATCTTTGATTGATCCAGAAGTTGTTTGTCACAAACTTAACGTGCAGATGAAGATAAAAGGAGTTCTTGCTTTCACTTTGATTTATGGGTTCGGTCTTCATCCTGCATGACCTTGTCCTGACTCACTTGTGCAACTACTTCCTTTCACGTTCTGGTTTCTTCCTTCCTTCCTCCTGCTTTACCCGAACTGTGCCCATCCTGCACCTCTGATTCAGCTGAATGTTTCAACATGACCAGCAGTTTGGTTCTGCCTGTTTTTATTACAACACCAAAGTGTTTCGCTGGGATTTTATGTGACAAATAAATAGCAGAAAGTATATCATCCATTTTGTTTCAACCCCATTTACTCTGACAACCCTCGTTACACTACAAAATCTCCCAAGTATTACCAAGTATTTTGATGTAAATATCTAGTACACTTGAAATAAATCAAAAATAACTTATAAGTAGCTTTTCAGCTGGATATAAGAGCTTAAGTCAGTAATTCTTTAATGTTGATGGAAAAGTACTAGTTTAACAGAGTATATCATTTTAAAATAGCAAAGTCCAGATGTGATTTATGTAAACAATTTCTTCCAGCACAGAGTAAAAAGATCCATCTGGACATTTACTTCTTCAGTTGTTCTCTCCATGCTAAAGGTATGAAGTTATTTTATCAATTATTTTGATAATTAATCATATAAAAACAATTAATTACTGCTTTGAGTGTTCATAGAAGGTTCTTTTTTTATCTTAAATGCAAAATATATTTATTTTTAGTAAAGTTTTTGCTTAATTACTGCTTTGTGTGTGTAGGGTTTTTTAGCAAGTGGCCTTTTTTGAATCTGTATACTCCAGTTAATGATTAATTGATTACTACATTAGTTGACAATTATGTCAATAATCGATTAATCATGATTATTCTGATTAATCGTTTCAGCCCTAGTTACAAATAACCTCTTCCATGATCAAATCTGTCAGGAATTTATTATAAAATCTGATTTATTGAGAGTTTATCACTAATTAATAATTCAAAAAGTTTTTATTTTGTTAAAGATAAACATCCCAGTGAAGGTTTACAGACCAGGACATGCCCCGATCCTAAGAAGAATAATTTAAAATTATTCAAATGAGGTTGAGCCATTTTCCCTCCACATAGTTTGGTGATTATTACACGACTTACCCCCGTTTTCATGTCATTCATCACTTTCTCTCTCAGCAGCTGTGGGAACTTCCCTGCTCTTTGCATATATTGACCCCTGGCTGAAAATGATCCTCCTCTGAATGCACCCTGTTTATACTCTGACGTGTTTGTACAGAGTTGCAAACCAGGGAAAGTGAAACGGGCCTGTAATGTTTTGCCCCTGATCTGTATCACGAGTCTCAGCAGCAACTTCGTCAGATTTCAAGTTGGAATTTTTTATCTCTTTAGTTTATGATTGCAGCATCTGCTGTGTTTTAGTGCCTGTTTCTGCTGCAGCTTTATAACTCATTGCATCACCGTTTCCCCCAAAAGTCCCAATAATCTTCCTTCTTGGTTGTTATTTTGGCTACGTAACATCAGCTTGGAAGGAAAGCTGCTAAATATTGTTTGTGGCATCACTAACCTGTTCAGGCTGCCTGCATGCGTCTCTGCGAAACCACAGCTCACGTGAGTCCAGATCTGTAAACCCGATAGTAACCCGAGCAGAAAGGGAAAGAACCAGCGCAGACGGGAGAGATGTTCTCATGACGAGGAGGAATTTTAATTCAAAAATTTTAACTTCCTTGAGTATTTTACATACAAAACTCCAAATAGCATAGTTTAAGATTCACTTGAATCTAAAAAAAAATCTGCTTTTGCTATCCAATGATTAATTGGTTAATGCAAAAAAATATTCAGATTTGATCAGATTACTAAATTAGTTGATTAATCACAACTAATCTCATTAATTGTCTTTTAAAATAAACGGATCAGCTCTATATTCATAAGCAGAAAAGGTTGAGAGTTTTACCTCTTAATGTTAGAAGCATTTTTTTAGCTGCAGATTCATCTTTTGCTACAAACTCTCAATCGTTCACTAAATGAAAGCTGGCACCGCATTTTAAAAAAAGTTTTCTTATTTAGAAAAGGAATTGAATCATTTACTTGTTTGCGTCTTTTTATGTTTGTCTGTTAAATAAAGAAAAAGCTCTTAAGTGGTTAAATGAAAAATTTGCAGAATGTGGTCATCTATTTTATCCAATTAATCATCTGAATAATCGATTAATAAAATAATCGTTAGTTGCAATCATATCGTCCAGCAAAATTTATCATGACAGGCCTACGTCTCCCTCCGTAGCTAAAAATAGCGCCTAGCATACTTGCGTCAACGGCGTAGGCGTTAGCAGAAGTGAGAGCGATGTTGTGCAACATAAATAACCTTCTGGCCAGACCACACTGCGCTGAATAGCTTAACGGTATTTATTATTACAAAATATTTAATGAATTTTTGAGGCAGGTAATTTGCCTCCAGGATTTTTTTTTTTTTTTGAAATCGTTGTACCTGAATTATCCATCAGTGATGACAGAAACTTTGAGCTATTTTTAACAAACATTGCTGCTCAAACAAGCAAACAAACAAACAAAAAGAAAAATCCCTGACACGTATTGGTTTGGTGGTTTGGGCCCGATGAGCAGCACCAGAGATCTGCTGGCTGTGATAACGTCTATAGTTGTGCGATCTGTCTGCAGCTTCCTGCTCAGGGAGTTTCTCATCTGGGCTGCCGCTGCTGGTTGTTTGCGTTGCGGTTTTTGTTGCCCTACCTACCGACATGTTGAACTAGAGCCGTCTGACGTGCGCTTGCAGTTTGTGCACGTCACCGGCAACATTGTGTCAGCTGATGTTTTAAATTGTGTCTCCTGGAAGTTTTGTAGAGGCTAATAAAAGCTTGTTTTCTTTGAAGTTGTTGCTAATCTTTAAAATGTTTGGGTTTGTTGTTTCTGATTGCATCATAGTCACAGATGTTTGTGTATTCAGTTTCGGGCGAATTTCTGCAAAGCAAAGCAAGACTCATATATTCCACCCCTGAATTAAATAGATTTACCCTTTTTGAGCTGCTGTTTTCTCTGATTCAGTTTTTTTTTCCCCACACTTGTGTGAAGCTGCATCTGAAATTAAAGAAGACTTCTGCAAAATGTGTATTAAACATCATTAATGACGTTCAAAGTTCTTATAATGTCAGGAAATTTATCACAATAAAGGATAAGCAATACAATAAACCATTGACACTAAGTCAGAGCTATAATTAAGCCTAAACTGTACCGAAAAATATATACATTTTGCATTTAAGATGAAAAAAACTTATTTTTCTGTGAGTATTTTTATCCAGAATTCCTCAAGGGGCAGCTTTATCTTCATCTGGTTCAAATTATTAAAAAAAAAATCTGCTAGTAAGGACCTTTTGTTACACAATCAATAATTGGTTAATCCAAAAATAATCAACCAATTAGGCTTTCGCTGTATTAATGTAAAGTAAAGCAGAAATGGCCGAGCTTTTCACATGTTGACGTTAGAATTGGTCGTTTTGCTGCAGATGCATCGTTTGCTACAAATTGTCAAACATAAACTAAATGAATGCTATGTTACTGCATCAATGGCAAAAAAATTAATTTTCTTTTTTAAGAAGGATTTGAATTCTGTTTATTTGCATTTTTTACAAAACTTTAATATTGTACAAAACAGGCTTAAGAGATTAAATGAAAAATCTGCAGAATTTATCATATTAATCGTCAGAATAATCGACTGAAAACTGAAATAACCGTTAGCTTCAGACCTACTCCATTGCATCTTTTTACATTGTTTGGAAGTTTAATTTCCTTTTATTTTTTTCCTAGCCATGGCCTTCACCGGTTCTTTTCGTGCCGCGGCATTGCTCTGGCCGTGGAAATGTTCTGGCGGAGAGGCCACAGGGAGATCACCGTGTTCGTTCCACAGTGGCGTCAGAAGAGAGACAGACTCGCTACAGGTAAACCTGACGCTCACCTGAAAGTTCAAAACTAAACACAGAAAGATGCTTTTATATATAGATATACATATCTATATATATATAAGTACCAACAATGAAGAAATCTAGATTAGGAGAGAAAACACAATCTTTCTCTGTGTTCTCTCTCTTCCTACAAAAGTAAAAAAAAAAAGAAATTTAAATGAAGTTCAAATTTCAAAATATCAATTTTTATTTTTTTTTTTCTTTACCGAAAACAATTACAAAAAAAAGTACAAAAGCAAGTAGGGTTTACCTTTTTATTATATAGGTAACAGGGCTGGACAATAAATCAATACTCGATCAATATCGATCGATAATACGTTTAATAGAATATTCAATAATCGATATTTACAGCATGTTGGGAATTGAAGAAAAGAAAGACTTTAGCTGGTCAAACTCTCAAGGTTGCTAGGTAACCATAGTGGGAACTCATTCTTTGGTTTCCTAGCAACAGCTTGTTGAGTAACTTGTACAGCAGCAGTGTCAGGTTTTGCCTCATAACGGCCTAAAAATAATAATAATAATAATAAAAAATCGATGTGGAGTGAAAACTACAATTAAAACAGGAGAGGTCATGCCACCATTGGCAGTATTTCAGATATTTAATACAAAAACCTAATCAATAATTACTGATATCGACTGGCATAGGTTGTCCGGCCGTTTTGTGCAGCCCTTATCGATAATATCGATACCAAGTTGGTATCAGTATCTGATCGATACTAGAGGTAAGATTGATGGTTAGTTTTAGATTTTCCAGATTTTGTAATTATTTAAATTTAAAATAAATTTGCTGACTCTTAAAGATTTGTAGCTTGTTTAGCTTTGCTGACAAAGTTCCTCTTGGAAAGAGGAAACAGAATCTTCACAAGAACTTGCAATTAGTAAAATATTAACTTGTTTAATGTATTCCATAATATCAGTGGCACATTTTCTATTTTTCTTTTCATTTAAGTTACATTTTTAAATATTTTTTTTCTCTCTCTTATCATATTAATGTGTTCTTAAAATGTTTTGGAAACACCTGTAAGTTTTGCTTATTTCTATTTTAGGTTTAAACAAAATAATATAAAGAAAAGGTACTAATGTTGGAGATACTGGCCTTGTACCAAAAATTCAGGGACATTTTTAAATCACTCAAAGACTTCAGATCATCATTTGACTCCAAATATCTTGTTGTGATCCATAAATTGTTTTTATTCCAGAGCAACACTTTCTGAACCAGCTGGAAGACCTGCGGCTGCTGTCCTTCACCCCCTCCAGAGAAGTCTGCGGCCAGAGAATATCTTCACATGACGACAGGTAGAAATAAAAAAAAAAGTTTTCACCTCATTTTCCCACCATAAAAGTGGCTTAAAAAGCACAGCTACGTATTAAACCTACATAGAAAACATTTAGGTTGGCTACCCTAACCATGCTAAATTACCAATATGAACTAAGTGGTAGTAAGATAAACTACATTAAATTGTGTAAAAAAAAAAGAACAATAATGGGCTAAACCTAGAAAAAGTAAGCTGGCAACATAAAAAAATGAAATGAGCTAGAATGAGGTAGCTAGCATAAGAAGCTAATTTATTTCTCTGTAAATGAGAAAATCTGGTGGAAGAAAACTGAAATGAAACTTCAGGTGGTCTACAAATGATCGAGAGAACATTTTGTTAAATCTCTTAAATTTGAAACATTGGCATTGAGCAGATATTTGAGGGAATTCTGGAAATATCTCTGAAAGTTTACAGGCTCCACTTGAAGTCAGATTGTATCATAAATGCTTTCAGACTGAAAACAGGATCCTGACTGAGCTCTTCAGGTTTTCCTCTCCACTCTGGAAATGTCTGACCTTTGAACGCCGGGAAAATCCTGAGTGTCTAATCCAAACAATCCGCTCTGTCTCTCTTTTTTTTTTTTCAGGTTCCTGCTCCACCTAGCAGAGAAGACAGACGGGATAATCGTCACCAACGACAACCTGCGGGACTTTGTTGACACCTCGGACACATGGCGTCGGATCATTCAAGAGAGGTGAATGGTTGCGATTTGTAGAGTTCAGTTTGTCAGACGCTGACGTGTTTCATTACCCTGAGAGATGCTGGAAAGTCCAGCGACGCAGCTGACTAATAAAGATTTATAGCTTGTTTAGCTTTGCTGAAAAAGTTCCTCTGAGAAAGAGGAAACAGAAACATCACAGAAACTTATAATTAGTAAAATATTAACTTGTTTAATGTATTCCATAATATCAATGGCACATTTTCTATTTTGCTTTTTCATTTAAGTCACATTTTTATTATAATTTAATGGAAAGTGAAATTAATTGGAGATGATCAATGTTTCTTGGATTAATTTACAGACCAGAAGATAAAATAATTTTTTATCAAAATAAGTCTTAAATGTCAATTATTCCTAGTTTTGTGGTGAATCATTTAAAGAGACAAGGGAATGTAAATAGAAATACTTTTTTTTTTTTGGCAATTTTGCTGAAATATGTGAGTGTTAACAACTGTTATCATTCAGTTTAAATGCTAAACTCAGCTGTAGACACTTGGAAATCTTTTTTTCCGTGTGATTTTCTCACCACCTACTGGTTGGTGTGTGTATTACATCAGGATGAGCGCCATATTTTACCTGAAAGCAGCGTTTTCTTCATTCCCTACATTATATTCTAACATTTAGTGTAGAAACACAAAAGGATGGTGATTCTAACAAACTGAGAACTGTCCCAGCTCCTAACACAGTCTCTAATGTTTTTTAGTAATTTAAGACTGAATTTCACATGTCGAATTTATGTGACGAGGTTTTCCTGAAGTCTAACATCCAATGTTTTTCCATTTCAAAGTGAGTTTTCTGGGGGCATTTCATGGGAAATTCTACTGAATGTGATATTTATTTTAAAGAGTCAAACAGCCTCTGGATTTTTTAAATACTGCTCTGTTGCTTACTTTTCACCATAAATGACAATACTGTAAATGCCCATCCCTACCTGTGAGTGTAAACTTTGAGTTGGGGGCGTGGCCAGCAGCAGCTTATTTGGATTTAAAGTGACAGAGGCCCTAACACAGACCTGTCCTAGCCAGTTAAAGACAGCATACTAGCTCACCTTTACAAATTGCTGTCAGTTTTTCAATACAAAATTTTTGAAACGGATCCGTTTCATTTGTGTGAACGCTGCACTTTGTGTTTCCTGACAGGCTTCTTCAGTTTACCTTCGTTGAGGATCACTTCATGATTCCCGACGACCCGCTTGGAAAAGACGGACCCCACCTGGACGACTTCCTGCGGAAAGACAACAGGTGAGTCATCCGATGTGTATCTGTGACTGGTTGTTTGGGATTTATCTGCAGCCTGTTCTTCTTCTTCTCTCTCCAGGAGAGTTTCCCCGCCGCTGTTCCACCCTCCGGATTTCCGGGCCTCGTCCCAGCAGCAGCCGCCCGTTAACGTCCAGACTCTGCGTAACCCCGCCTCCCTGACGGCCCACCCCACCGCACACTGGCCGCACTCCGGGCCGCCCGAGTGGCACCCGCCGCGCCGCTCTCCCTCGCCGTCGCCCGGCCCGCCGCCGCAGCGGTCGCCGGGGGAGACGTCAGAGCTGAAGAGGAAGCTGTACGATATCTTTCCTGACCAGAAGCAGCGGATCGACCGGATCCTCAGCGACAACCCGTACATGAGAGACCTGAACGCGCTGTCGGGTCTGCTGCTGGGGTGAACCGCCGCCCGGCCACCATCTTCTTCTTCTCCTCGTCGGAGGCCACAGAAACTGTTTATTAAACTAGCTGCTACCTGCAATTAATATTTTCTGGGATTTTTTTTTTTTTTTCATCGTTTTTTTATGTTTTGCTTTCTGGTCCATCGAGGTGAGCAGCACCGCTGTCTGCAGGACACAACTGAAACGATTTCTGTATTTCAGCAAGAGAAATTCGTTTGTCTGGGAAAAATCTCTGCTGGCGATCGAGACTTTCAACTTTCACCTCCGAAGGTTGGGAGAGTTTTACAAGATACAGAGAATCTCATGTTGAAGAGGGTTAACTCTGTTTATAAGTGTTTACCGTTGGAAATCGTACTTTCAGTCAACTGGTCGCCCTCCTCACTTTCCCTCCATTTTACTACTGAAGCACAGAAACGCGTCAACTTTTTCCTGAACTGATCAAACATGACCAGTAGGTGGCGATGGCATTGTCCAACAACATACATAAAGATGGAAAGTAATCTTTTTTTCTCGCAACAGGATGAATAATTGTTTTTACCACCACACTGGTTCCAGAGCTAAGCCTGAATCAACCTGCTTTAGTTTGATCCTCCATTTAAAATTTTTGGGGAGATTGTGTTGTGAGATAATGTTTGTACGCAAATCAGTGGATCAGTGTGGCCATTTGTCACCAATCTGATTTCTAATCTCTGTTTTAAGCATCAACCACATTTATAACCACTATACAACCTTTTCAAGCAGCCCTTCAGCCAGGAGTTACGCACGCAGTTCCAAGTTGCATCTATAAACTCCAGCTTTCGATTTGAAAGTCTACAAATTTATGTTTAATGAACAGTTTGGTTGATATTAATCGAACTCAGCTTTTATAGCACCTTATATGGGCTTCCTGAAATGCTGCTTAAATTAAGTTGCTTTGGTTCATTACAAAGTTGTTTGGGAAGGAAATGACTTGTTTATTTTTACAATTTTTCATCCAGTAAAACTTTTTTCTAGCTGGTTGACGAACTCCGAGACCGTTTTGCAGAAAACATACATGGATTATTTTAAAAAATCGGTTCAGTGAAAAAAAGATGCTAACAATGTATTAAAGTTTGTTTAGAAGAACGTAGAAACAGGACAGCATGAAGCTGTTTTCAGAGGTATGTGGTGCACGTTGTAGTGGCATCTAGTGGCACAAGCTGCAAACTGCAGCTGTAGCAACATGGTTGAATGGGGAGGGCGACCTGTTATTTCGAGAAAAACATCCATATTTTCCTTCAAAATACGTCAGATTCGTAGGAATGTGTAACAACCTGGCCCAGGTTTGCAACAACCTGAATGAGGATCCTGAGCTTAAAAATTTCCACAACAAACCAGAATTTACTACTTTGATGATCTCTTTTTAAAAAAGCAAAGAAAACCCATCAGAGTTGGAGGAGCGTTCAGTTCTGAGGTATTCGGTGAGTTATGAACCTTGGTTTGGAAGCGATGGAAACAAACACTACAATATTTATCTTCTGATTACACCTCGAACCTGAGGTTTTCTTATTGTTTTCGTTCTGAGTTACATTTGGTGAAAGTGAAATGCACTGAAGAGAAACGCTGAGCGAGCAGATAGACGTTTCATGTTTATCTCCTTAACTCAGAATGTGGCTGCAGTTTGCAGATCTAACAACCCTCTGGTTTTTGCTAAATTCAAAACTTTCATGCGTTTAAAGGATGTTATGTTGTTGTAAGGGTTACTGAAGGATTTTCCTCCCCTTGTATTATAATTCTTCTGTGTATATTGATTTTTTTGTTTTGTTTTGTAAATATTCACATTTTTGCTTACAGTGCACATATGGTTTTGTGTATGTTCAAAATCCAGAATAAATGCAGCCTTCCCCATCAAACATCAGCTGCACTGTTTGTTTTCTGCAACATTTTAAACAGCTTCTCATTTTTAATGAATGGTGCCACTGCAAAAGCATTGAAGCATATGTACTATATACCATATTTTTAATTATAAGTCTTATTTTTTATACATCTTTATTTACAAAAATCAGAGAAATTTCAACCTTCCTCTGCACCTTCCAGCAGAAACTTCACATTTTGAGCGACCAATAGGAAGTTTGACATTAACTGAGTAATTATTTAAGTACATTTTACAGTTTTAATGCATTTACAGTTAAATGTTTGGCCTAAATTGGCTCCTTTTATTTGTAAAACGCCAACTCACAACGTCGTCTTGACACAGTTCAGCTCAATCACAAATCCATCCCAGTTGGTCTTTTTAATTTTTCAATGTACTGCTTTGAAAGTAAATTTAAAAGTTCGAAAGGTTTAAGGAAACCCCGTAGCTGTTTTGGCCTTAAAATTGCGCAAATTCCATGGAATTAAGCAAATAAAAACACGTCAATTTGGAAAAAAATATGTTTGATTAAAAAAAAAAGTTTTCAAGCTAGAATTATGTGTTTTTTCAGGCTATGTCATAATTAGTGTATCAGTGAAACTAATAACATGAGTCACACGATCAACAACCGGATGTTACGACTACTGGCGGAAAAGACGGGACTGTTACGTAGATTACAGGACTTTCCGCTTCTGTATCTTATTTTTGTTAAGGTACCTTAAAAAGACAAAATTAATAGAGAGAGTATAATTTATTTTTGTTTTGTTTATTTTAGTTTTAAGATCTGTGTATTATATTGAGCATCCCGATTCGCACTCCGTTCCAGTAGATGGCGGTAATGCACACTTGATCCACCATATAAAAGAAGCGGACGGTCAGGAATGGTAGGAGGATCATGGCACAGCATGTTTAATGACTTTTCACATGAGCAAATTAATTAATGTGATTTTAATATTTAATGTTTGTGTTTTTTCCAACATTAGTGGAATATCGACAAAGTTTTGCGCACAGTTACAATGGAAACGCAGCTAATGACCTTCAGTATTCACTAGGGATGCTCCAATCAGGTTTTTCGCTGCCGATTCCGATGTGCGCAAAATTAACAAAATTGAAAGCGGCTATTTGATTAGTCCTAGACTGTAGACATGGGCAAAACAAATATCTAGCCATTTTCAGAAAAAACCCTAGCCAATAGGGGGAGTCCCCTTGGTCTGATTTACAAGGTAAATCAGACCATAATGCAGCAAATGTCTCTACACAACAGGAAGGACAATGTGGCAAACGGCTGTAAACATTGCTGCCTATAGCAACTGTCAAGATGGTTTGCTGCTTTGTGACAGTTAACTGATCTTAGAGATGTCAAAGACAATGCATTTGCATTAGGGCTGAAACGATTCCTCGAGTGATTCTAGTACCTCGATTATTAAAAATCCTCGAGGAAAACTGATCCGCCTCGAAGCCTCGTTATATTATGTGTTATTATTTAGCGCACCGTGTTCCGGCCGGGACTTTATTTGCGTTCTCACTTCCGCCTGAGTTGTGTTAGCAGCATAACGTCCAGTTTTCAAGTTCGGCCTGGGAGGATTTTATTGAGTCATGATAATGTTCGGGTTTTT
>CAEGAE010067399.1:0-37928 GCA_903067095.1 Girardinus metallicus | reverse complement strand
ATATATATATATATATATATATTTTTTTTTATTTTTTTTTTCCCCCAATGTCCCGTAGAGGGCTCGTACTAAACTAACCTCGCCGCAATATTCTTTCACTGTAAAAATTTAAACCATGTGGCTAACCTGAGGCAACCTGAGGTCTGTGAAATCTTCCCAAAATAAGGTCAGCGCTAACGTAGCTTGCAAATTCAGAAGTCTAATAACTAATAGTATAATATTTGCATCTTAATATACACAAAGTAATTTATTTATAAATGAATGCAGCACTGAAAGGTGACAAAACCATGCTTACCCAGTGGGAATTTGTCTAAAGAACCAGCAAAACTTTGATTGCCTACCTCTAATTAGCCCGCGGGCGGAAGGAAGCGAGGAGCCAGAATTTATTCATCCTGTGAATAATAGGAGTTAAACTGGGTTAAGCTTTTCTGGGAAACAGCTACTATATATATTTATGCTATTATTATAGAGCGCTTAAGTGAGCACTTTTTCAAAAACTACATGTCTTTCAATTTTCTTACCTGAAACACCTGCGTCCCGTGAAAACCAGGGTGGGAAACCCAGACAGTGACACTTGGCCCCGCCCCTTCACCGTGCCGATGAGCTCGCGAGGTAATTCGCTTTCTTCTGAATATCATAGTGTAAAAGGAAGAAGCAAACAATTTCTGGTACGAATTTACCTTAATAATGACCTTCCCGCCCACACACCTTCTCATTGAATGACTGAACAGTCTGAAGCGCTTCCGGGTTTTCTGGACTAGATCAGATTTACACGTTGTCTTTGTTAATGGACCGAAATTAAACTACCTTTGGTTGCGTCAGCTAGACACCGTCTCTGTGTCACTGACCCAAAAAAAAAAAAAAGTAATACTCGAGAGTTTTTTTGTTTTTTGTTTCTTGTTTTTTTTTTAGTAGAAAAGCAGATTTGCAAATGACTTGTAAGAATTAACAGACTTCTGTCCCATTTAATCAGGGACATCATGTTATTGTTTCTATTGGACTAGCCAGTTCTGATCCCCCCTTTTGAACTTAAAACTCAGAATTATTAAAGCTACAAATTGTGATCCATATAGCATTAATCAGTCACTGAAAAATTGTTGATTCATGATGCTAATATCCGATTCCACCACATACCCAAGGTGCTTTGTTGGACTGAGGTCTGGTGAATCAGAGTACAGCATCCATCAGAGGTTGGGCACACAGTTAAGGAATTGGAAATGGTCAGCAACAACGCTGCAACCACACCATTACAGCATTACCACTTCTACAGCCACGAAATTGGATACTTTACAGCTTGATAGCTTTCTGAGCTCTTTGGGCTGGCAAACGACAGCATTCTTCTTTACGACAGTAGAGCAGAGTGTCTGTTGAAGACAGAGCTCTGCTGTCTCTGCTGGTTTTTCTTGAAGCCTTCGGGATGGATTGTTCATGCTGGAGGCGCTGTGTGTTCCTGTCCCTTACTGGTTCAAATGTTTCCAGTTTCTGTCCAACGATTTTCTGGCCGTACCGATGAGTTTATTGAGTCTGCTGGCATCTCTTGGCAGTGATGCTGCTCCCTGCAGCAGATCACAGTGTAAAAGATGGCACCTGCCTGCCAGCTCAGACTGGGAGGATATCTCCAACATCTCACTGCTTACATTACAGAAATGAGGTCAGTGTTGGTGATCCTGCAGCCTGTTATGATGCATGACCAAGTACTTCTATAACTTTACATGATACTGTGTGAAATTAAATAATGAAATAATCAATTTGCAGCAATTTTTAGTAAAAAATATTCGGGGTTGAGCATCAGCACGTGAGGCTTCTATTTGAAACAATACAAATCCGCCCGATGTTTTGCAAAATATGACTGTGTATTGGACTGATTATAGATATAAAAACCTGGAGAATAAATTTGTCAAAAATATGGAGATTAATCTCAGAAATTTGAGAGAAATACAGTGGAAATTTCTAAGCTTAAAAAGTTGAAAATTTGCAAGGAAAAAAAACTCAAATATTGATTAATATTGATCAGTTAATCTCAGAAAAACGTGGAAATTTTCTGTGTGTCAAAAATGCTCGTCTTTTGAGACTCAGATTTTTTCATGTATTTCTAGAAAATTTCTGAGATCAATCTCAAACTTTCTATTTTTTTTCTAGCAAAATTTTGGCTTTTCAAACCAAGAAATTTCCCAGTTTTCTTTTTATTTTTTTTTTTTTTAGAACATTTCTGATATCAATCTAAAAATTTCAGGGTTTTTTTCTAGCAAACTTTCAACTTTTGGAGCTCAGAAATATCCTTGTTTTTTTTTTCCAGAACATTTCAGACTTTTAAGGCCGACGTTTATCCTCCTTTTATTTTTCTACCTACAAGAGGCTCTCATGCTCCGTTGTAGCAAAACCCTGAAAGTTTCAGAAGTACCCTTTTAAAAAAGTTTGAAATACAATTAACCAGGACTGCTTATAAAAATAAAACTTCATTCTTAGAAGAAATATTTATGTTAAACAACAAATAGCAAACAAATACTTTAAAGTCATATCTTCAAGTTCAGTGAGCCATCGTCTCCTGAAGTTCCTTGGAGCTAAATTTATATTCTAACAGTTTCCTGTTATACTTTAAGAAATAAGCTATTGGTAATCAATGATGCACACTTTAGGTTTCTGTGCTCAGAGTTAAGCTAACTTAAAGCATAAACAAAACACTGATTCCTTCTGAAACTGACTGCCTTTCACGCGTCCTGCCACCTGTGTTTAAAATAGACAGAGGCATAGAGGGATTTCTCACCTTGCTTTTCTTAGCACTCATCATATCCGATGACACCTTCACTCCTAACACCTCTAGCACGTCTCATCTGCACTGTGTGTACGCTGCTGTACCTGCTCCGCATGCTTCGCTTTCTTACTTCATGTGTTTGACAGGTTCTCTCAGAAAGAGACTTAGAGCGCCACAAATAGAAGTAAATACCTTAGCTACAGGTGGGTGAAATTATGTGCTATTTCTGTTCATCTTTGTTAAGGGCCACAGTCGAAGGAAAGTGTAAGCCTGATTTTCCCCAGTCTTTTTCAATTTGTGCTTCATCTTTTACAAAGAAAAAAATTCGGTTTTATATGAACGGACAGAGGGAATTCTGACGTCTTACATAGTGACGGGTCCGGCAACACCGATGCGTCGGCGCATGCGTCAAAACACCTGAGCAACAAAACACACTAATATCGCTAAGTGTCATAACCCTAACCCCTAATATATGCTGACGAAAATCAATAATCAATTTATAAAAACAACCACTTTGTTACTAAATATATGTATCTAAGACCGGATTGTGTTTATGTGTACCCGTTTAATGTGACTTCAGTTTACGGACATCACTGGACAACTTCTCAACATCGGGCTTATAAGATGTAACTGTAATCTTAATAAAAGTTATATCTTACAATAATTATCGTATATTTCAGACTATAAGCTGAACTGTGCGGCTTATATATGTACGTTTCCTTTTTTTTTTTATTTGGAGATGCGGCTTATAGTAAGGTGCGCTCTATAGTCCGGAAAGTACGAACTACAGAGCGCATTGTTATTTGACAACTTCTCGCTACAGAGCAAACATTCAGGTAATCCTTCCGCATTTGATTCGGTCCAAGAATTGTCAATCTCTCAATCAATCCAATCTCTCCTCAGCTATTTTCCTCTTTTCCCTTTTGCTATCCATGGCCCATGGTTTGTTTATAGCCACCTGCCTCGCGCCCCGCCCAGCTGAAGGAAACGCGTCACAGGCTATGACGTAAATTTACTCATTTACCCATCACTACGTGTCTATCTCCAGCTAACCTGTCCAGGTCGCCTAAAGAGAATTTAACATGCACAGGGAGAACATGCAAACTCCATGCAGAAAGACCCCAGGCTGGGAATCGAACCCAGGACCTTCTTGCTGCAAGGCAACAGTGCTACCAACTGCGCCACCTGAGTTCCCATTATGCAATTCCTCAAATATAGTGTTATAATCTCAACCCCACATATACAAAACAATCCCAAAATAGAACTACAATAGGCTCTCATAGGAAATAGATCCTAGAAAAACATCATATCCAACTTTTTCTTGCTCCAGTTTGTTTGTTGAAGAGTTACTGGGATCTGCTAAATGTTCTACTAACTACCACTGGCAGCAGAAGACCTCGATAATGTACTTGTGAGCTAATTGATGCTAATATGTTTTCATTTTCTATATCCAGCGCTGCAGTTGTATGTTTGCCAACATCTTGTAAAGTAGCATGTGTGCTGCTGATGTAATAACATACCAACTTGTTAGGGTCAGATAAAGAAATCTCACTTTCTGCAAAGAAGTTTGCAGTTATAGAAGTACTTGGCTGAGCATCTTAACAACCTGTACAGCAACAACAACACTGACCTCATTTCTGTAATGTAAGCAGTGAGATGTTGGAGATATCCTCCCAGTCTGAGCTGGCAGGCAGGTGCCATCTTTTATACTGTGATCTGCTGCAGGAAGCAGCATCACTGCCAAGAGATGCCAGCAGACTCAATAAACTCATCGGTACGGCCAGAAAATCATTGGACAGAAACTGGAGACATTCGAATCAGTAAGGGACAGGAAATTACTCAACAAACAACCCTACATGATGGCAAGGATCACCACACATTGTCTTGACCTGTACATTCACCAGAGTTTTAAATCACTACTCAAACATTAGTTCTGCTAACGTTATTAATGGAAGCTAACGATAAAGCGCTGCCTTCGGTTCAAATGATACATACCCTTAAATGACTACAAACCTGGAACACCAGTTTTTATACTATATTTATATTAGAATTTACATGTTCTATAATCTCCTTAGAGTTTCTGTTTATGTTCAAATTTTGATATCTACTCCCCAAAGTTTTACTTTGTTCGTGAATTTGTCCTGTTCGAAATGCTACTGAGAGATGGGGAAGAGAGAGAACGTGAGGAGAGGAAACGAAACTGCTTGACCATCTTAACGGTCGATAACCAAAACCTGAACACAGATGTCAACATTTATTCAACTGAAAATTTTACAAAACAGCCAAGTAAATTGGAACCTTATAATTTATCTGGAAATAAATTATAAGGTTAAGGAAGCTACGCTTAGGGTAGCGTAGCTTCCCTACCCTTAGCTTAGGGAGAGCTAAGCGTGTAAACATTTTCAAAGGTGGCTAAATTGCTAAACAAAAAATTCGCTCAACTGTGCCTATAAATTACTAAGACTACATGATTTTATACATATATAGAATGATTTATATATTTATATAATTATTACTCTATTTATATATATGTAGTCGACTTGGTGCCAACAGTACCCTTACTTTCAGACACATTGGTCAAACTGTGGGTATAAAAAGGTTATTTAAGGACAACCTCATAAATAACCTCAGTGCTGCTTATTGACTCCTCCTGTGTAACAGCCGCAGGGTTTGAAATAGGGCGACATATGCCAAGTGAGCTGGCAAGGGGAACAATGCTCTCAGTAAGTTCCTCAATAATCTGTGCCATGAAGTGGTGGGATGGAGGGCAGTTTGAAGAAGAAAACTGTGAACCGAAAGGCCTTAGGTAATGATTTACGGCCTTGGCTTCCAGTGAATTTAAAATATATTGAATGCATCAGTCCGTTTCTCCTCTGACTGAGAGCCAAGAGACTCTTTTTGCTGATTGAGAGCTGGCCTAAATGGAAAATTGAGTGCTGCGCATCAGGAGTGATTTTGGTGAGAGTTCTTGCACTGCCACTGCTGCTACTGCTTTGCTTTCTTCACACCTCATTCTCCCTTCATTCCTGGTTGGCTGCCTCTCACAGACAAGAACTTTGTCGTTGGATTTTAGTATTTTTGTGAAAAAGACGACTTCTCGGAAGTGATGGCATGGTGTAGTTACCACAACTACAGGTTTTTGTGATATAGAAATCGGATTCTGGGTCATTAAAAAGGGTTCGGGGTCAGATGTATCCAGCTTGTATCTATTTCATTCTAAATCTACTGTCTGATGAGAGAAGAGATATACATGAAGGGATTGACTGGTTATAACGAGCCTTGGTCTTGGGTTTTACAATCAGTCACCTGCATTGGTATTAAAGTAACTCACATCTTAAAAACAAAACTTATCAAAAAGTAGCAGTGACGACAAAGTGAGAGAGTCGTGGATTCAGTGATGCGGTAAAGTTCAGTTGAACAAGCCAATGGCCATCAGCATTTGAAAGAGAACCCAGATGATTACAGGTCATTGACTTTGCAGAAATCTCTTATATGGAATGCATGTGGAGACAGTGAAAAGGAAAACTCCCAAGAGATTGGTCTTGTGATTCTTTGTGGATATCCAGGTGCAGTGGGCTGGGCTGCACAGTGGCACAGTTGGTAGCAGCAGGGTCTTAATTGGGTCTTTATTCATGAGGTATGCATGTTCTCACTGCGCATGGGAACATGTGCAGTGTTCTCGCATGTTCGCAAGTTTCTTCAAGTTTCTTCAAGAAACTTGAAGAAACTTGATGATGAAAGATGGTAAAAAGCACTTTGAGTTCATGTAACGGTTTTACAGGAGAAGACATATCCCTGGTGGCGCTGACCCAGTGGATCTCCTGGTGCTGCATCAGTTTGCTCCAGCTTCCTGTTTTAGAACACCAACTCTGTCTCTGCCTGCTTCTAGGGGTCCTTTATAATTTAAATTGATATAACACACAGCAATGCTATATTTTATTATTCTACATATAAAAACACATATATACAAACATATATACATACATATAAAGATGGAGTCCAGGCACTCCATCTTTGTCTCGCAGTCGCAAAAATTCACTGTTGGGTTAATTGGTCTCTCTAAATAGTCCTTAGGTATGAGTGTATGAGTGCATTTGTTTGAAATACTTTGTGGGGACGATTTTCCTGATATATACTATGTTGTGGGGACCCACTGCTCCTTGTGGGGACTTAAGCCTGGTCCCCACAAGGGGAAACGCTGGTTTTGGGTCAGGGGTTGGATTTAGGATTGAGGTGTGAATTGAGTTTTGGTTAGGGTTAAGTATCTAATAGTTAGGGCTAGGATAACGGTAAGGTTTAGGCTGTAGAAATGACTGGAAGTCAATGGAAAGACCTCACAAAGATAACCACGCAAACATGTGCGTGTGTATGTGTGTGTGATGTGATGTGATGGTTTGTCCTGTCCATGGTCTACCCCACTTCTCACCAAATGACTGCTGGAGATATACACCAATGAGATGATGGGCAATGTTTTTATATTCTTCTGGTAAAAACTTGGGTTCTGCCACCATATCGATGTTAGTTTGATACTCACCACCCACTCAGGAGTTGTTGCGGACTCCTGAGTGCAATAACAGTGTTTCTGTTTGTGGAAACACTGTTCCCCGATGTCTGTGACTTCCTTCACCGGGCGGTTCAGGAGGAGTTTGAGGAGTACAATAACTTGTTAGAGGTGTAGATCTCGATCCATTTGGGCATCTTCAGGATGTGCTGGGGAAATAAGTTCAACCCATACAGCCCCCAACCTCATGACATACAGGATGTAAAGAATCTCCTGCTGACAACTTGGTGCCAGCCCACGTTCCAGGTTCTGGGTGAAGTCCTCAATGGGTCAGGGATGTTTGGTGGTTTTCAGATAGCCGATCTTTAAAAAGCCAGACCTGCTGATATTTTATTTGTCTGAAAAGTTGGGAAATCAAGCAACAAAATCATATGCAGACAGAACCTGCTCTGTCATGGCAGAGCTAAAGGAGGCACTGGCTGATTTTCAGTCCTTTGTGGAGGTAGACAATAGTCATTTCTCATGGAAGTATCGGACAATCTACTAAAGTTAAAGAAATTGGGCCGATTTATCATCGCACACCTAATAAATTCCGTAGCTGCTCTATAACGTTACACCAGAGGATTGTCCGTCTTCGGCTTGAGCTTGGATTAAGCTACAGAAGAATGAGTTTTAACCCAGCATCAAATCTGCAAACAGAATGGATGAAAACGAAAAATACAGACCTCAGCCTAACTAAACAAAAAAACTCAACGAATTCAAGCAACGCTGTAGGGACATCTTTACATTCCCAGTGCAAAAGCATGGCTCATTAGCACATTAAACCCAAGACCAAAGATTGAAGTTTCTCGTGAAAAATAAACTCAGCAGTCTGCTCTGCTTATCCCCCTGGGCAGCCGATCCAACAGCCACAACACATCCAACCACGTGAGAAGAGATTTATGCTCAACATCAGTCATTACCACTAAATGGTGATTAGCGGTGCTCCCACTGACAGCCCAAAGAAGCACATCTCAGCACTTTCAGCTGCGGCTCCTGGGCTTCCAGTAATGAAGCGGCCACACTTATTGTTCGTCCACCGATGGAAGCCGTGTTTGGCCCAACTGCGTCTCCATGGAAGTGCCACCTTGAGAGACTCCCTCACCCATCCATCCCCTCTCCTCGCCTCTGTCCCCTCGTTCTCCCACCAACTTTCTCACCCCGTCTCACCCCCGTGTGGCAGCGGTTGCTGTGAAACACCAGCCGCTGGGCTGGCACGGGGCCCAGATGGTATTGTTCTCCACAAACAACTTTGATGTGAGCATAAAACACAGGCCAAGCAGGGCAGGGCTCCCAGAAAGCGCCTTTAAACGCTAAACGAACAAGCAGCGGTTTGGAATCCCTTCTTTGCCATCAGCTTTTCTCAGACCGCACTATAAAGAGGTCATTGTTGACGGATATTCAGTGCAGGGAGCCGTTAAAGACCCACATGGAGAAAGAGGCTGAAAAAGTGAATGTGAAGAATGCCGTTTTTCTTTTTTTTTACAGGACGGTTACGAGTTTTCTGCAGTTTGAACATGAATTGGTCTTTGCTTTTGAGGGGCTTTGGTCTGAATGAGCCAGTGCAGCTGCACAAGGCCAAGATCCCGCTGCATGTCTGCAGGTTTATTTGTTTTCTTTGCTTCGCAGCCCGAAAGTGCAAGCACAAAATGCTGAGTCAGCTGGAAAGTCATGTCTTTTTTAGGAGGAAAAAAAAAAAAAACAGACAAGAAAAGATGATCTGAAATCATCTGTGGTGGCAGTGGAGTTGATTCAGTCCTGATTCATTTCCTAAACGTTTATTAAAACAACAAGGAAGAAAGATAAAATGACCAGACATAAACAAATATATATATATATATATATATACACTGTATTCTGTTTTCTATAAAGATTAGTTTAGTAATATGTTTTTTTATTTTTTTCCCCCTGGAAATTTACTGCTTTTCTTTTTTCCCCCCCTCCCATTTACAATTCACAGATGTTCTCCATCCAATCGGAATCACTTTTAATTTTGCAAAGACGACTGGGCAAGTATTTCAGTCTAAGCTAGAAGAGACGCAAACCTGCACACCCGGAGATGTAGCTGCAGTTATATGCTATTCTATATAGTTTTGTCTCAGGGGGCCGAATTCAAACCAAAAAAAAAAATTTCAGTCGTTTAAAAACTATTGCACACGATTCTGGATTTATTGATACGCAATCTGGTTCCGGTTGATCGTACAATGCTGAGTTTTCTTCAGCGCCGACAAAGAGGAGGAGTAGCTGTGTAAATAGGGAGAAACCTGTAATTAAATCAGACCCAAAGAGACGACTGATCAAGGATCACCTGAACTGAACTGACTTTCAGAGGAAATGTCCTGGAGTTACTAACTGCTCTAGCTCATCCTTCCTTTGACTAAAATCTGATCAATTCTATTGAACTGAGGCAAAAGCAAATGAGGAGAATTAGCAGAGCTCGCCAATGTCTGACGGACACATTAATGTGGAATACCGTCTTTCCTTCCTGGACGTTTAGCTGTTAGCATGCCACGACCGTCATGCAGCAACAACGTCTTCAGTCAGAGGCTTCTTTAGATTTGTTGCAAGAGTAACTGCTACTGGAGCTCCTTCCTGCCCACAGCGACTCTTTGAAGATACTTGGATGATGTGAGTTATGACATCTAATTTCCCTTTGGCATGAATAAAATATATATTTTTTTAAATTAAACTGAAGTAGTTCATTATAGTTAAAGGGTTTGTTAGTTAAAAGCAAACTAAAGAACAAAGGAACTAAATTAAATTAAATTGTTATTCAGAGCTTTCCAGGTTTTTCATTAAAAGGGAGAATATTGTTGAACTGTCATCTTTGAGAGGGAAAAAAAAAAACACCACCTTTGTAGCCCATCATTAACGGTTGGGGTTGGTACCTGCAGGAACCTGGAGACATGATATAAGAATAAAACATAAAAGAGAATGTTTTTGATATTAGGCTAATAGGAGGATAATCATCAGTCTAGAAGGAAGCATTCAGCTTGAGTCTTAGTACACAGAATTTCAGTCTGTTCTTGGACAAAAGTGGCTCTTTTTTGTCCCCACAAAGGCATCAACCACGAGTCTTTACCTCACAAAATGTGCAGATGCTCTTACAACCACCTGCTGCCACTGTTGGAAAAGCTCTGCACCGGTGGCCACAGCATTCCTCTCAGCAGAAGAAAGACAATCCCTCACTGAACTCCAACATGTCTTGAATTCGTCTCTTCTGCGTATTGGGGGAAAAGCCCGAATAAGCTAGAAAATGGTTCTTTACAGCGCAACGATGACGTGCACGAACATACAAACTCGTCTTGATCAAATCGCCGTTCGAACATCAAACCACATCGCTCTCCGTTCGATGCATAGTCAGATAAGCTTGTGCGTTTGCCCCGTTAAAACGGCAGGTCATGAAATGGGTCCATATGTCAGTAATTCTTCATGTAGCTGGAAAAGCAGCTCAAACCACTCATTAAGTCAGTCTATCAGTATCATTTAAACGGCCTCTGTTTCCACTCTATAATCAGCACCGCGCCTGGCTTCGTGCCCCACGTCAAGTCAATAGAAATAATGAGCAAAATGAGGGGACGCCACAGCCAGAAAAAGATAATTAATGCCTCATAAACATTTGCAAGCCAACAATGTCCACTTAAACATGCCTATCTCTCCACATGGGCAAAGTCAAAGGTGGTTACACACAAACCAAAAACACAACTCAGCAGATGAGGACTCCAGCTTTTATTTTTTTTTCATACTCCCCTCTCTCTCTCTCTCTCTAAACAAGGGTGAAACAAGGACAACATACAGATCTCCACCTCATGTTACTGGCTGGGTCTTATAGCGGCAGTGAAATTCTCTCACACACTCGCGCACAGCGGTGGGTTATTGATCTGCAGATAGATGCGGCCCACCGCAGGGAGGGAGTGTCGGGTGACACGCTGACTGCAGATGCTCAGATAAACAGAGGCCAGCTAACGGAGGCGGCGTGAATTCCCCTTAAGCTTCAGAAAAAACCTCCGTGATTCACAGAGAGAGAGAAGCGTGAAGCGATGAGAGGAGGGGGAACTCTGATTGGCTGTTGAGGCTTCACAACGCCGATTACGCTCGTGGAAAAAAAAAAAAAAAAAAAAAAAATCTACATAGAAGTACATGTTTAAGATGCATTTCTAGAAAAGACTTTTAATTCCAATAAAAAAAAAATAATAATTGCCATTTAAAAGCAATAGTTAGGACCCCGTTTCCCAGCGGTGCCCAAAGTGTGGCCCGGGGGCCATTTGCAGCCCCTCCACGCCTTTTGAGAATGACTCAAATTTGGCCCACAGCACAACTTTTATTTTCAATTTAGGAAGAAAGATTACAAACTGAAATCTCATCAAAATACATTTTGTAAATGACTACTCTTTCTGCATCGTTTTACCAGTTCCCAACAGAATCATCCAATTTCTGATTTTATTGCTCCAAACTGACTAAATTTGTTGCCATTTTCAATAAATGCCAGACAAATATTTCCTTTATTGGGGAAATCTGCAAAACCCTTAAAGGGGCAGTATTGTGCTACATCATGAGCTTTAGATTATGTTACAAACATGATCTGAAGCTCATGTTTTAGATCATAAGAGAAGGTTATTCCCTCTATTGAGGTTATTCCCTCATCAAAATCATACCTGGAGTGTTGCCTTGACTCTTTCGCGTAGGTTAGAGAAGTCCTTCAGTCTCCCGTGGCAACCATTCAGCTGTGCAAAACACCTGGGTGGACCAAGCCCCGCCTTCGAGGCACAGCTCCTCCTCCGAGCTGCAGGTTTTTTTTTTTTCCCCAATTGTTTTTTTCTTTCCATTGCCGTTTGAGGTTGGAACACAACAAAGCGTGGAAAAAGATGGAGAGGGATTTGAATTCTGGTTGAAATGATAGAAAATCAAAGCCTGACCAACAATCCTGGCCCGACTCTGTTGCTCTACATTCATGGAAGTCGGCATCAAAGAAGATCCAGTGGACTAGAAATTTGAACTTGGCTGAAATTAATGTGCATTTTTATTATTTGCGCCACAAGCCGTTTTGAAATTTGTGTTTCACTCTGTATGAAGGCTTACTTCTAATGAGCAGCTGTAGAAAACTCCACCGCTCCTCTGTGAGAACCTGCAGGAGCAGAACTTTTACTCACCTGCCAAACGTCAGTGGCCGCAACGAGCAATGGCAAAGGACGCAAAATCCAGATCAAATTGAGGCGAAAAACAATCATTTAGTTGGCCTAAAAGGGCCATAAATAAAATTTTTATTCTCTCAAATTATTAACAAGCCACAGGAAACCTGCGGCCGTCTACCACAGCACTTAAAACATCTCGTTCTGGCACAGTTCACAAAGACATGAGATCCTCGGAGACATCTGAAGGCTCTCCTCCTTACTTTCTTAGAAAAATAAAACATGGTAATACTGTACCAAACAGGTGGCAAGAGAACCGGAGGGTCCATTCCACAAGGGGGCCGGGGCGGGGGGAGGTTTCAGAAAGGATTATTAGTGTGGCTAGGGAAGCTTGAATCAAACAGCAACGACAATATTAACTATGAAAAACCTCGAAGCTTCTTGTTTTTTTTTTTTTGTTTTGTTTTTTTTCTTCTTATGTTGCAAAGCTGAAGCACAATGTGATTGCTTTCAACTCTTCTCACAATACTGATTTCCCTCCCCGCCTCATCCTTCCTCTACTGTTCAGTTTTCAAAAGAAGTGTGGAAATAATATTTAGGATGATAAAACCTATAGCAGCAAAAAAAAAAATTATAATAAAAATAATGAAGTGTAACAGAAGAATAACGGCGAGAAGCGAGCGGCGACCCCTGGACTGAGAAGGAAGGCGTAGGTTGACGGGAGGTCTGTGAGGGAGAGGCGGCGCGGCGCGTCCCGAGCTCATCTCCCCTCGCCGGGCGCCCGGCCGACGGCGGCCATGATGCGGCCGAAGCGCTCGCACAGCTCCAGGGTGGAGTAGCTGGGCAGCTTGGGGGGGTCGTGGAAGCTTTTGATCTCCGTGGAGCAGTCCAGCAGCTTGGGCAGGAAGTCGGTGAGCTTCTCCTGGAGGTTGGCTGGGAGACAGAAAGGAGAAGGCGGTGAGCAAACGTCCGGCTGAAATCGCGAGCTAAATATTTGCAGACTTCTGCCCCGCGGAGCCGGGGAGAGGGTTCCACGGCCGGAGCCGGGTGAGATCAGTGGGACTGGACCGGACTGCTCTGGGTGATAATGCTCCGCTTTCTGCCTTTCATGAACAAAGGACAGGAAATCAGACAAGCAGCTCTTTGGGGACTGATAAAAGCTCCGAACGCTTCAGTCCCAACTTTCCCACCGACGATCCAGAGCAAAGTGACTTCGGGATATTTCCCCCAACATTTGCTTCTGTTAATGAGATGACTTTACGCCTCTTAGAA
This sequence comes from Girardinus metallicus, assembly GCA_903067095.1. Taxonomy (NCBI): domain Eukaryota; kingdom Metazoa; phylum Chordata; class Actinopteri; order Cyprinodontiformes; family Poeciliidae; genus Girardinus; species Girardinus metallicus. The sequence continues at coordinate 24,235 of CAEGAE010067399.1, read as the reverse complement.
ACGGACACCTATGGAACCCCCCCCCCCCCCCCCCCCCCCCATTTCTCTCAATTTATAACCAAATCCCACCACATTATTGTGAGTTCGAGGTTACCTGGTGATCGACCAACAATAAGTGGCGAAGAACTGAAATGGAAGGAAAATGACACATGCGAGGATCCCCAAGGTTGAATCCTTGGACCTCTCCTATTTAATATCCACATGCTCCCATAGCTCAAGTTATCAGAAGAAATACGATTAGTTACTATAGACGCGCACATGAGGCACAGCTCCACATTACGAACCCATCCAACGACTGAACAGATCACTAATGGCGTTTGCAAAACATAACAACTGGATGTCAGCAGAAGCTCTCCGCCCGAACCTCGCTCAGCTTCAGCAAAAACTTCACAGCTGATTGGGGCAAACCCCAAATTAATCCTGCCGGTTCAAGTTCACGCTACACTTTGCCGATTCTTGCGTCTGAACAAGTTTAAAAGTTTTCCTTTCACCTCCACTATGCAGTATGTTGTGCTGTGGTGTTAAATGGGAGCATCTAACTGATGGTAAAAGTCCAAGAACTGTGCACATGACTGATTCGGCGCATAAAACACTGCATTAACCTGCACAGCTGAGGGCCACAGTTGCCCTGCGATGGACTGGCGACCTGTCCAGGATGTCACCCTGCCTCTCGCCTGAAACGTTCGCTGGAGATGGGCACCAGCACCCCTCCCGACCCCAGTAGGTACAAGGGTGTTAGAAAATGGATGGATGGATGGTTGGAGGGCTACAGTACGTCAATGCTGATCCAAAACCTCCAAACTTCTGATCCCCGTCTCACTGCGTGTCTTGACCTTGCTTGCCTCGTTTGTTCCGAAACCGGATCTGCATCCTCCGTCGGCCGACCCTTCAGACCTCCGGAAACTTCCCTGGAGAGCTCACCTTCCATCTCCTGGCCCAGGTAGGAGCACCAGCGGTTCCTCATGTCCTCCACAGCGAGCAGGTCCTTCTCGGCCTCCTGCGCCAGCAGCAGGGGGATGCACGGCACCACCAGCTCGTTCATGATGCCGAGGCCTGTGCTCACCTCCGGCTCCTCTCCGGACTCGAACATGGCAGCCGCTTGCTCGTTCAGTTTCTGCGAGGAGGAGAGAACCCGATGAGTTCAGCACAAAGTTTAACTAGGCAGACAACCAGCTCGAATGTAACCTGGCTCCAACTGGAGCTGGATGAGAGTGAGGGGTGGCGCTCCTTCGGTTTCCACGGAACGACAGGGTGGGTTTTTTCTGCAACCAGATGGCTTTTCCAAGCAGCTGAGGTTGTATTTATTTGGAGCGAGAAGAAAGCTAGTGGTGTTCTTCAAACTGACTTCACTGCCATTAAGGACCCTGGTGTCTTTAAAGATCCACTGGATAACATGGAAGTGTTTTAAGGGTGACAGTTAAGAGGTTAATCCAGCTGACCAGCAATGTGCAGCAGCTACTGCACTCCATAACATCAACCCGCCTCTCAATAGGGATACAACGTCTGGCTATTTTAGTAGTAAAATGTGCCTCAAGGTTTTTTCTACACCTTTATCTTAAGCAAGTAAAATAAATCAAAAAGTATTAATCATCAGAATGGACATTATCAAAATGATTTTAATTGGTCATGATGTTAATAGAGTCATTTTGGTTTTCACTGAGCTCATTTTGGGAAAATGAAGCCTGAGCACTTTAGGAACGTTGCAAACGCATGGAGACAATAAAGCAGAGCAGGGGTGCATCAAGAAATTAGCCCCAATTTCCTTAATTTTGGGAGATTGGTGATCGGCCGATGCTTGCATGTGAAACGGACATCACCCACTCATCTCATCTATTTTGGAAAAGGTCTAAAAATCAACCACGGTTCTCTTGTGACCTGCTGTGAGAGACCGGTCCACCAGGTCATGTCTGAACGTCTTCAGTATCGGTCAAAACGGGAGTCAGCAGGACAGGCTTCTCAAAGACCGGTAGTCTGCAATCGGTGCAACTCTACAGCACAGACAGCCGGGGTACAGAGCTCCATGTGGAGTGTTGGATTGGTCAAAAGTTTGTTGGAACTCAAAAATGAGAAAAAGACACTTTAATGTCTCCATTCGTCAGTCTACCACAGAAGAAGAGCTCTGCAGTTAGCCTGCTAGCAGACAACAGGGGTGGGGACAAAGCAGATGCCGCCGTCCTTCGTAACATGTTGACAATTAAATCCGCCGTCAGTTTTCAATTTATGATTGATGATTAATTGCTGTGACCCCAACTCTGAATGGCCATATAATTCATTTAATTTAACAAAACAGCTTTTAAATATTACCGAAAAGCTCTGAATGTGCTAGCTTTACGTCACCAACAGTAACGGCAAACCTGATTGTCGTATAAAGACCTTCTTTTGCCAGGCTCAGAAGAATGAAATCTGAACGTTTAGCAACTGAACAACGCAGGAGAAAACGAGGCCGATTCACTTTGTTAATGTTTGCAGTTTTTTCTTCTCCTCCCTCCCCGTCTCCCTTAGCCCCGTTTTATTTTGTCTCCTCCTTGAGATGTTTTTCATTTCCTTTATTAGATTTGGGTCTGAAGCGGGTCTTGAAATCCTTGCCTGAATGCAGATACGAGCTTTTTTTTTTTCCCTTTCTTTCCGTTCTTGGCCCCGGAGCGTCTTGTCGTCACACACAAACTCGCTGACCTTCTCTGAGGAACGACCCGCTTTTCTTTTTCTCTCTCTCTCTCCCTCTCTCTTTTTTTTTTTTTTTTTTTTTCTCTCTTCCCGAGAGCCAGTTTGGAATTGGGAGCTGCGGGGCTGGATTTGCAAAACGTCCAGGTCCATTAACTGTGTCAACGTTAGCTGTGTTTTCAATTAAAACAAGAGGCGAAGGTAAACAGCTGCGTGGACGGCGTTCTGAGCTGACCGGCCCGGGCGGAGGTTAGCTGAGGACGCGCTTGTGTCTCATGGTAATGTGTTTACACTTGCTGGGCCTCCTGCTTCCTATTCCCACTACAATGATTACATTATGAGCACAATGCTGGTGTAAGGTTACCGAGTGCAGTAGCAGAGGGAGAGAAAGAGAAGAGGTTCTGAGGACGAAATGGATCGGGTTGAGGGGGAGGGGGGCAACCCACGGCCCTGACCAATAATACCGGAGCATAGGCCGGTTTGTGGGGGAGAAATGAAAAGAGGCTCACATCACGACGCTGAAAGGATTTTCATCAGTCAGTATCAGATTAAAAAAAAAAAAAAAAAAAAAACTTTCTGTGGAATCTTTTGTGGGCTTGAAGCAAGCCAAAGCAATATCTCAGTGAAAGCAATCTGATTATAGTAACCAAGCTCATCGCTGAGGGGGGGGGAGAAAACATCCAGCTTTGTTAGTTTCTGCTGAGTCACTTCAGCGACGGAGGTCTGATGGAGAGGAAAGGGAGCGACAAAGAGGAGGCGGGGATCAGAGGGATGAACTACTTCACACGCAGATTTCAGGGAGAAGATAATGTCCTTCGATGGCGGTAATAATCCAAACGGGACGAAGGGCGAAACGGAGGGAAAGCGTCTCACCAGCAGACACTCTCTGCGGTGATAACCCAGCAGCTCCTCGTCGTGTCCGCGGTACAGGCCTTTCAGCAGCAGCTCCCCGTTGTACTGGTACGAGTAGATGAGGTACATCAGGGCCTCCACGTAGCTGCACAGGAACACACACACACACACAGAAATACTCCGGTCAGATAACAACGCTGGATCAGAGAAACGGTGGAAACTAAAGAGAGATCCAAGCAAAGAACTCAATGACCCCTGCCATCTAGCTGGGAGAGGCAATGACTGTGAAACGGTGCCCCCTGCAGGAGACTCTGGGACGAGACATTTTGCTGGTGATGGCTGATCAGAGGATTTTCTACACCATGCACTGACCCCAGCACTCCAACGGTCCCATGACATTCTGGTTTATATTCTGTCCTAAAGCAGGTAAACTCAAGAACTGTCTGTACTGTTTTTATTAAAGAATTTGAAGAAAAATGTCAATATTTTGTATCTAATTTCTGTATTTTTTTTTTGTTTGTTTTTTAAAAGCCTAAAATGATCAGGCTTTAAATTTGTAACTTGACAAAACCCCAGATGGGATGGAAAAGAGACAGAAGGACATAAAGACCAAAAAGAAAAAAAATAGAGAGTAAAAGAAAGAAAGAAAAATTAAAGAGAAAAATAAATACAGAATGACAAACAAGAGACAAAGAAAGGAAAGACAGGAAACAAACAAGTCAAAGACAAAAACAACAGATACAGAAAGGCAAAAAGAATGAAAGAATGACAGAAAGAACACAAACTAAAACAGGCAGAAAGGCAAAAAGACAGAACAAAAAACAAAGAAACAAAAAGAAAGAGAAAGAAAAGAACAAAAGACAAAAGAAAGGCAGGCAGATCGACAGAAGAGATTCCAAACTGTGTTGAGAATGTTTCAGTCATCCAAACAGTTTCAGAAAATAAATCTTATTAGCGGTTTTTAATGTTTCATCAATTACTTCGAAACTTTCTCCAAGTTTGGACTGAAACAGATGCTATCTTAAGAGTCTAGAGTTTTAACTTGAAAGCGTACGGTGACAGTTAATGAACCCTGACTCGTATCCAACTCGGTGGCTTTGCTTTTTGATTCACTACAAAGAAATCGGAGAGAAATCGGAGAGCATTTCGGCGTACTTTGACTTCTGGAACAGCTCCAAACCGGTCACCATCAGCACCGTTGTCTCTCGGAAATTCCTGTAGTCTTGATGCCACATCTGCCAAAGGGGGGAGAAAAAAAAAAAAGTTCAAACTAATTAGATTTGTGGAAAACATAGACAGAAAACATTCTTTTAAAATACAGGGGAGGATCTAACTGGCATGTCCAACACTGCATCAGGCTCCCAGAATATCCATGTGACTCCATATTGATTAAAACAAGTAATATTGGCAAAAAGGGAAGAATAAAAAACAGCTAGCAAGAGAAAGGGAAAAAAAAAAAAAAAAAAGTATCCTAAAGTTAAACAATTCAATTTTGTTGTGACGACTCTTGGTTGTGTTTGTATTTAGAATGTGTCAGTTTTAATTTGCGTTTTATTTTTTTCCCTTCCAGATTCGGTTATTGTTTCTCTTTGCTTATCTGACTGGTTATTTTGTAGATCAATATTGCCGTTTACTAGTCTGCATTAATTTGCTTTGTGTGCACTATTGTTATTAATTTATAGTTATCATAACTAACAATCATTTCTAAAAATCCTTCAGATCAGATAAAGTCTTTAATACACAGAAAAATATAGACTGGGTTATCTTTAATTGCAAAAACCACAATGATCACCAAGATGGCTGAAGCTGTGACGTGGCAAAACCAACACTAAATCTAAAACAAAGTAGAAAGCCATTTATTTTTTTCAGATATTCTAATTTTTTTGCTGTAGATAATGGAATTAGACAGAAGACAAACTTTTTCTCCCCCGTTCGTTCATTTTTGATTTTTCCTTATTTATCCTGACTTTAAAGTCTTCGGTATACAACAAGTGGAACAGGTAGAAAGTCTCCTATATCACTCCACGCACGTTCAGCACATGAAGTGTTACTAAATCTAGTTGTACATTATATATTTGTATCAAATCAATGGCTGGTATTCAGGAATAGGCGTTTTCTCATTTCAAACGGTGTGAAATGGTCAGATTGTGCAAACGTGAGAGCACAAAATGGGATGAATTCTGCTTCTTTAGCTTAAGGAGAACAAAAAAAAAAAAAAAAAATTAAGATAGTCACTTCTCACCTCATATTCATCCATGTTGACCTCCTCAGGCTTAATCAGGTCCAGTTTAGCGCGTGCCACTTGCATAATGCTCTTACATCTGCGAGGAAGGTGGGGGTGAAAGGAAGACGAAGCGGTGTAAGCAGCGAGACGCTGAGTCATGGTGAGGTGCTATACCAAATGAAACGGTCGGCGCTGCCCCAAGGCCCTAACACGGCCTAATGAATCACTCTTAACTGCCGAGAGGAGAAGTGAAACGCTCCTCCGGAGGCTCCTATTGAGGCCACATGCACGCATAAATCTAATTATCTTGCTCAAAATAGAGGAGAAGGGAGAAATCAATTTTGTGCTCATGAATATGGATTGAGGCCAGCATGCACAGTGGAAAACTTTTTAAGAGATAGCTAAGCACAACGCCCCCAAATGACTTTAACAATGCATAGATAAAAAGGGGGGGTGAATTATTTAAAAATAAAAAAAAATAAAATTTAAAGAAGACATTTCTATACAAGTGCTTTTCTACATCTTAGAAGAACTGTTCGCGTAAACACGAAATTGTTATCTGGGCTCACAAATCAAAAATTAAGCTCTACAAAATTAAGGACTTTGCTGCCCTCTGCAGGACGCCAACAAAAACACAACGTTAGGTAAAGTTCTATTAAATTAAACCTGCATCTAACAGCTTCCTTCTTTATCCAAGATTGGTTAGATACAACAGAAAGTATCTTAGTGTGTTAGTCTGTCTGCTTAGCATCATCACAAAATATATCGAAGATCTGAGGTTGTAGTGTGACAATGAATGGGGAAAGTCTGAGTCGTCTGAATACTTCTGCACGGCACTGATCTTGAAGTGTAGTAAGATTTGAATCCATGGACCTGAACAGTCTTGCGTACCTCTCATCAAAGGCAAGGTTCCTGTCAGCAAACTGTGTGAGCAGAGTCCTCTCCAGGATCTTTTTGGGCGCCTCGTTTTGGATGAAGTAAACGATGACGTGGTGTAGCCTGTAGTCCAACTCAGGCGGCGTGTCTTCCTGGGCAAACCGTAGGAGACGGGCGTATTCCAGCTTGATGGCCTGACCGGAGACAAAGCACAGGAACATCCAGGGTTCAAGCTCAACACAGCAGGTGGCCACCGCTTCCCTCTAATTTAGTCCTCTTTGGGAAATGACTAGGGGTGCACCGATGGCAGCTTTCTGGCCAATCACCAATCTTTACAAAGCCAGATGATACAGATTTTTTTCTGTTTGGTCTGAAAAGTTGGTAAGTTGGCAACATTAACTGTGACTATTAACTGCACATGTGTCATCTTCCATGGCAGAGCAAAAGGCGACAATGGTTGATTTTCAGACTTTTGTGATTGGTGGATAAAAATCTGATTGACTAATCAACCAATCGCAGATCTCCCAAAAATAAGGAAATTGGAGCCGGCTTCTCGGTGCACCCATAGAAATTACAGAAGACTTTCACTCTGATACTATATAGACTTAAAATCAGCAAAACATCTGCATTTTAAAATAAAACATAAAAAAAAAAACTGTTAAACAAATATAAATGTGTGTTTCACATTAAGGATTTCATCTCCATTAAAGGGTTGAGAGGTTTATGGTGTAGACTATAGGTGAATCTCAATAAATTAAGGTATCCCGAAGCTATTTCAGGAATTAGATTCAAAAAGTGAAACCAATATATAGATTAATCATACACAGAGTGATGTTTTCTGTTTATTATCATTATGACTAACAGCTGTCCTCAAAATTCAGTTTCTTACAGAATTAGAATATTTCGTCGGACCGGTTAAAAACGAGGTTTTGGTTTGGTTGCAGTGAACGCTGGTACCGTTTGAATGTATGTGAACGGCAAGCGGACCTGAAACCGCTCCAAAAGCAGAAAGTGGACGATTCTCGGTAAAAACAACCAAAGCAAACGTGGAGGTCTAGCGCTAGCAGGAGAAACGGTATTTTACCAAAGACAAAAGAGAAATACCAACACCGCTAAAATCTGACGCCACTCCGTTTTGCTTACATTTTGGTCTCCAATCAAACCTAGTCTACCGGACAATGAGGTTTGAAAACACCTTTAGAAATCAAGTTTATCAAGGCCAAAGTCAGAGCAGCCACCAGGAAATGTTGCTGACAAGCATAATGCAGATATTGATTTTTTTCCCCCACTCAGCAGGACTTGGCACCTGCCCACACTGCCCAACGTACAGCAAACCTGTCTGACCTGACCCCACAGAGACTCTATGAAGTACTGAGACTCCTGGCCCAACGGATCAGTCAAGCTGATCAAACACTTCTCAATAGACCGATATTTTTGCATTTCTATTTCTAAAAGAAAAAAAAAAAAGAAAAAAGATTGAGCGTACGTAATATTCCCGTATTCTGAGAAGCTGAATTTTGAACTTCCATGATTCTGGGTGGAATAAGTCATTATATCAGTTCCACATTTTGATTTAAGTCACTACGGTGCGTTTACTGTGAGATGTGGAAATGATCATAAAACAGGAAGTGAATGGTTGTATGAAGTGAGAGACAGTGGAATGAAGAGAGGAATAAGGAGAGGTGGTACCTTAAAAAAGGCTGCCTCAGGCCCGTTCTTTTCATATATGCTGCTGGATTTGCCAATGGCCATAATAATACCCTGCATGTTGGGGGTCATCATTATCTACCCAGAAAGCAGGAACCATGTTAAATAAAATATCTTTCAAGTAAAAATATGATTAAATATACACGTTTCATGGCTCTCAGGCAGTATAGTAGAGCCTACAGGAGTTAGGGCATGCTATTGGTTAGCCAGCACCGCATGCACGGTTAGTGACAAGGAGGGACACAGCCAGTGTGTTCAGGGGCAGGATGCACATTCCTCAAAAAGGACGGTGTGTAAAAACAGAGGCAACCGACGTCGGATGAAGGTTGAACCTTTCTGCCGTCTCAAGAGTGACACTCAGCAGGAGCTTGGCAAATGTTACAGTCAGACAGTGGGGTAGCGGGGTTTCCCGTCAGACTGTCAGTTTCCAGAACCACACGAACAAAAAAATAAATAAATAAATAAATAAATAAAACTTGTAAAAACCCGTGCAACCCCGCCGAACCACAAAGGGGCTAGAAGACTTTTGGGGTCTTATTGACCCTGTGTCTTAAGACCGCAGGAGGGTTAAAGAAAATCTGAGATTTAAAAACAAACTAAGAGCATAGTCAGTGTCATGTGGGGGATCTGTAGTCAGCTCATTCAAACTGATTCACATGATAACTCCTTGTTTCTTCCTTCAAACAGCGTTTTGACCGTTTCAGGTTGGACATTCATCCCAGAAGACTACCTTAGGAAGGAGCGTTTTTAATTAAAGGGGAAGTTTTGTGGAGGGAGAGCACTGAGCATTTCTTCTTGGATGCCTTTTCTCAACATCATGTCACTTTGGCTTTTCTACAGTTCAGATTTTAGAATTTTACTGCAACAGATTTTAAGTGACATCAGTGGGGAAAAAAAGCAAAAGAATCTCCAGTAAAACAACAGCTTCAAAGCTGGGTTATGCAACTTTCATGAAAAATGTTTTTTTTTTTTTTTTTGTTTTTTTTTTTTTTACAATTTGTTAAAACTGTCACTATGTTGTGTCAGCATGGTATGAGACAGTTTTTAAAAAAAAAAAAAAAAAGCTTCTACGCCTTCTCCCAGAGCTAGCTACAGATATTCACAGCTCAGTCAGAAACTACCAATAAGAGCCCAACAGCAGAGCCTGTTGTGAGTGCTAAGGCTAATTAGCATGGCCACCGAGGACGGCGGATAAATGGCGTTTCTGGAGCTGTAAGTTGACAGCGTTAAGACCCTCCTCCTGGCTCTGATTGGTTGTTTTTGACAACAAACTTTTATCAGTTTATCGATAGCGGCACTGGGAGGAAGTGGTAGCGCTTAAGTTTTTCACAAATGATCTGTCCTGTATTACACTGTCAAGAGACAGTGACAGTTTTAACAAATATGTGAAATATACATACACACACACACACACATATATATATATATATATATATATATATAAGTTACATACCAGCTTTAAGCTATTTCTTGGAACAGTTAACATTTATCGTTTATGTTCTGAAAGATTGGCGCGAAACATTTAAAAGTGTATTAGCTTGACTTCCACAAGTGTTTTTACTCATCTTTTAGAACGAAACCTTAAGGTTCAGTAAAGCTCCTGTATCTGAAAGCGTAACATAGCAAACATCTTAGACGAGATAAGCTAACGCCATCTGTTTAAGCATTAGCTTCACGGACATAGACAGCCCATTGATGGCGTTTTGTCGGTCCGAGTTCTCTAAAGTTCCTGACGCCCCGTTCTACTGCGGTACGAATTAACACAGGAAAATAGTCAGAGAAGTCAGCCAACTACTAAATAGTGAAGAAAAGAAACCAACCAACCATCCTCTCCATTAATCTTCTGTTTAGTTGGAGGCTAATGCGTGACCAATAATAAGTTATGGTGGAGGCGGACCAAAGTAGATGAAAATGCAGATTGGCTGAAGTAGAGATTTTTCATGTGAAGGCTTTGCAGATAGGGCAACACAGAGTTAGTGTCAGTGTGCGTTTTCAGCCTGATGCCAAGTCCCGAATCAGTCAGCAGAACAAAGTACAGCTCAGAATCATAGGTAGCCATGTGAAGAGGCATGTTAAACAGCCTTTAACGTCTGTGAGCAGGAAGAGACAGAAGAGAAGCTGAGATGGAGCAGCAGCTACCTCGTCATCATAACCCCCCTCCTCTGACTCAATGACAAAGGTGCCCACATGAGGAATGGCCACCTCTACGGTGCGCTGGCAAGGGGCCTCAGCCTCTTTAACCTGGTCAGAGGGAGGACCGGGGCTCATCTGGGCCTCAGGCTGAAGGGTGGAGGGAGGGGGGGCTGACTGGAGAGGAAGTGTAACAGGTGAACAGGAAGGACAGATGAAAGGACAAGACATGTTAGATGGAGGAAGGAAAAAAAAAAACAAAAAAAAAAAACTAGGTGAAATATAAGAATGCAGCTCTCATAATCTGAACAGTTGCAGCCCAATAAAAACTAAAAGGGCAGATGAACCCAATTTCAGATTTGAAAACTCATATTTTCTCATCAATAATAGTGCAGGATTTAAAATGGCTCATCAAACAGCCCTAAATTTTAGTGTCCAATATGGCTGCCGGGGATGCAGAGTGTAGTGAAAGCTGCATATACACACTTTTTATTAGACGTTATGAGGTTCTGGAACTTGTGACACCAGCGGCACGCGTTGTGCTGTTAAATATCTATACATTATTCTTTTATTGTTGAAGACAAACAGTGGAGAGAAACATATTTTGATCAGCTGGTGTTACAAACAGCAGCTGGAACAAAAACAAAGAGAAAATCCACCGTTTTCCAACTGGAAACTCTGGAATGATGAGCAAAACTGGGGAAAAACGAGGAAAATTCAAATACGTAGCATGAGTGGAGCTGGATGTGCATTAATCACTAAATGCTGTTAATTACGGCGGTAAAAAAAAAAAAAAAATTAACCATTTCAGAAATTAACTTTAAGGTTTTCTTTGAAAAATGATGGAAGTGAAATGCCTTTTAGCTTCAGAATGTTTTTAAGGGTGAAAGTGTAATAATCTACAGAAATGAACATTAGGCTAAATAACTACAGGGCTTTAACAAGTGATTCCTATTCATCAGATGACAACAAATAACATCCGCTGAAAGTTTAATGGCAAAAAAAAACTAAAAATGACAAACTATGTAAATTTCTATCACATCTATTTTGCTTTGGCTAAAAAAAAAATAAAATAAAATTACTAATCAAGGGACATGAATTATTGCATTCAACTGCAGCAGCAGCCGTCTTCATTTCTATGCCAGGTATATTTTGTGGAGTCTCTAAAATAAAACTATTTATTTTAGTACAAATTCCTTATTCTACTTATAAGCATTTGCAAAACAGCAATTTTAATGCTCTACCATCTAATCCAGACCCAATTTGAAAGCCAGAGGTTCAGTGAAACAGCTCGATATAAGAGGAAAAGGTTCTCTCATTTAACCTTAAAAACAAAGAGTAAAAGCTAAACGTCTGAAGACAAATGTGATGTTTTTTTTTCTTTGATTTATTGAACCATAATTTGAGGTTTTTGTCAGAAACATGGAACTCAAAAACGAAAAGACCTGTTCAAATAGAAATCTAGAGAAAAAGGAGTTTCCTTTTCACTTTTCCCCCCACCAAGCCAGACACTAAAAAATCAAAAGAAAAATATCCCACACGTTTCAATGCTGCGCAGGAACTCTGCCAAGTATTTATTTAACCAATTTGGTGAAACGCTGGTCATTAAAACCCCACACACTGTGTGTGTGTGTAAAGTCTTGTATCAATAGTGGATTTTCTCTTTGACACTCTGACGTTGTGCGTTAAACGAAGGACCTGAAATGGAACGTTTTGGTGACACGAGACGTTTCCTAGAAGCTTTAGTTGCGACACCGACCAGCAGCCCATACATACAGCGTTCAGCAGGACCTCAGGGCCCCTGTCCTCCTGCTCTGCGGCCGCTCTGCTTATGGCCCTCTCTGTGTCCTCCTGCAGGTGCTTGAAGTCGCCTGTGGGAGACGGCTGCTCCAGGTACTCCGGGTCCTGCTGGGCTACTGCAGGATAGCAAAAGATAAATGAGAGTGCAGGAGAGAATTGACTTAGCAAATAAAAACAACAAAAAAAAAACACTGAAATAAGGAAGCGAACAGACTTCGTAAGGTAAAAATCTTTTAATAAATTCCTATTGAGCATTAATTTCAAGTCCGCTCTGATGAGCTTCATGGCGCCTACCAGTATTATCTGGAGGGCTGGAATCAATGCTCATGGGTTGTGGAGAAGAAGTGGAGGTGGAGGTGCTGGAAGGTGCTGCAGACGCAGCTGCTGCAGCCAGAGCCAGCTTCTCCTGCTGGGCCTTGCGGGCCTGCATGGCGTCCCACTCTTCGATCTCCTTGTCGAAGTGCTCGTTATCCTCCTTCACATACTGCTTCAGGTCTGGAGGCAGCTTGTCCATGCCGCTCAGGATCTGGCCCGTCTCTTTATCGAACTCCTCTGCAAAAGAGTGGGGTACTGATCGTCATATCTTTATTAAACGGAGGGCTTGGGTAGCAGGAAGGTAAGGAGAAATTCTATATGCATGATCGGTATGACGTTCTGATGCCTTGGAGTTTTTTTGTTTTTTTTTCATATGTATACATACAAGAACAATCTAGAAATGTTGATCAAACATGACACCAGTGCTGACTGTACCTTCTATGAGGAATGGCTTCTTGTCGTTAATGTACATGAGGCAGTAGGCACTGGCGTTGCGGTAGCCTCCAAACGAGTCCCTGACCAGCTCCTCCCAGGACGACTTGGTGACCGAGATGTCGTTGTACTTCATCCAGCAGCGCTGGTGAGGGTCATAAATGTAGGCCCAGTAGTGGCCGGCGTTAGCCTGGCCTTCATGGACCAGCACTGCATGAAGCCGGTATGGAACCTGAGAAAAAGAAAAAAAAAAAAAGCCAAGGACGTTAGAAATGCAGACAAGAAAACGGAGCGCGAGGCTGATGGGGTTTTTTTGTTTTGATTAAAAAATAAAACTCCGCTCACCTGCATCATAGATTTGTCTGAGTACATAAGCTCGATGGTTCTGTGGATTCTGGTTATACTGCCCTGTAGATCTGATGAGAAGAGCAAGACATTATTATATTGTGATAAATTAATGCAACACACAGCATAAAGTTTTGTTGGGAATAGGGATGCACCGATCCAGATATCTGAGGTTTAGCATCCACCGATACCGATCTGATACAGAAAAACAGTGCCGAATTGACTTGAAATGTTTCAAACACACATAAACGCACTGAAATACACGTTTATTGGATAACTCTTCAGCAGTGCAGCATACTTAAATACATCAATAGCTTCACAAGCTTGGTCAAACATGTAAAAACAACACAACTTGTCAGTGAAATTAATTGTATAAAAGCCAAGTTAAAATAAAAGGTTCACCCCCTTGGTCAAATATGGAAAAATAAACTGCAACAAACCTTTTAAATGGTTCAGAAAATGCAACTAGGAATTCTAATTATGACGTAAAATAAATAAGAAAGCGACGTCACTCAGAAAACAAAAGAAATAGAATTAGCCTGAACAGATCTGCCCTTATTGTCACCGATATCCGATCTAGAATTTATTGGTACCGACACAGATATTAACACTGGATCTAGTTAGGAAGCCGCAAGGAAGACATGATGGGAACGTACCGCGGGTGTCGTTCTCCACCTCGCTCCTCCAGCGGTGCAAGCAGCCCTCCAGCACCCTCATCTCTTCTTCTGTGATGTGGCGTGGGGCGGGGTGCATGGGGAGGTCAGGCGGCAGCCGCGACTGGGTGAAGGGCTTGTGAACAGGAACTCTCTGCTGCTGGGCTGCAGGGGGCGCCGCGGCAGGAGCAGAAGCAGGACCAGAACTCTCCTGGGGAGGGACAGAGTCCGGCTCAGCTGTGCTGCTGGGAGGGAAGACGGCAAACAACGAATAAATTTGAGCTTTATGGAATAATAATAAAAAGAACAAAAAAAAAACAACAAGTCATTAACTCAGAAGTGTCTATGACTTAATCCTTTTTCCACATCAAGTGTTTGGATGAGGAATTGGAAAAAAATTTATATAAATCAATTCAAAACTGTTCCATAATTTTAGTCCATGCACCAAAATGCGCATTTGCTTTGAAGTAGAACGCATAGTTTTACTTTTAAAATTGTACTTCCTTCTGTTATTTCCGTCACTGGAGCTTAAGAACTTTTGGAAATTAAAGGGCAATAACCTCTTGACAGCTTTAAACATAAAGATGGAAACAGCATTTCTAAATTTACTAAATCCTTTAGTTACAAAAATATGTGATTGAATAAATGATTATTATGTTCTCAAGCATTCACTTTCTATAAAATTCTCTTAAGCATTTTGTGTCACAAAGGTTTAGTGTTGATTTTATATGTATTGCCACATTTTTCTCTAGCGATAGAACAACAAATAAATAATACAATGTTGTTGATAGTTCAAAGACATTTTTTTTTACTTTATTTAGAAGTCTAATACTTTGGCATAGTTTTTGTTTTATGTATTTTGTAGGAGCTGTTATAAACCTGAAATCAGTAGAAAATCTGGGTCTTGAAAAATCAGTATTGGCATGAAATCTTTCTCCAATCTGACTGAATATAACAGAGACGAAAGGGAAAAGTTTCAGCCTCCACAGGTGCGAAGACCCACAGCAGTAAATGCAGCAACAATTTTTAACCCTCGTTGTTTTGTTGTTGTTTTTTTTGTGCATGTGCAAAATCGTTGAAAACCCAAGTTATTTTCCTTCCTGATTATCAGATATGCAACTACCTCCATTCTGGTGGTTCTGCGAAGCTGCAGACTTGCGACACAGAATGAACCATAATAAGACACAGATCAGTATTTAGGGAGGTCGTGTTTACACAAGGCTGCTCCCACACCAACGCTAATACAAGCAGGTTTAGACTGTTTAAGGTCTGAATCCACAGAGTTTCATGTGAACCTTCCAAATGGTGTCCAAACAAGCTGCCTGACTATAATTGTAGCTAAAAACACATTTTAAAAATGATTTGTCCTAAATGTTTTACAGTTTTGGAGCAAATTTTGCGAAAAATCCCAATACATTCCTGAGAGCTCAAAAAGCAATCAGGACGTTTTTTTGGAAACCTCATCCATGATGTCCAGTCTAACAAAGCATTTGCTCCACCCTCATAGAAAACCCTGTTGGAAAACAATTAGAAATAGTGGTTGTGTAGTCATCTTTTTTTGGGTTTGCTTGCTTAAAATGAATTCCATATTTTAACTCTCCTTGAGTGTTCTGAAAAGTAAAAGCCATCCATCCATCCAATATTCACTCAACCCATGAATATTTCCCAAAAGCAAAAACCCAGAGTGCTGAAAAGCGCCTCGGGTTTTTTTAGCTGAACTTGCCTCGGCGGCGGTAACTGTTGCCCTGTCGTGCCACCAGGGGGGGCTGATGTGTCTATGTCCTCCACTGGGGAGGTGCACACTGGCTTACTGGAGGCGAACTCCATGGCATACTGGAGGACATCTGCCAGAGGAAACCTCTTGGGGCCTGAACCGTAACTCAGATATCTGAAAGGAAATGGAGGCGAGTCATGATGGAGGGAAACGCAGGAGAAGAGGGGAGGGGGAGAGGGGAGATGATGAAAGCTTCCAGTCAGAGAGAGAAACCTCCACCCAGAGCTTTCTAGGGGAGCTCTGCCGACCTTGCTGGGGGTCAACAAGTTTTAGTAGAGTGTACCTCTCCAGGCGCTGCTGCAGCACCGTCAGATGCTCCTTCAGCCGCCTGATCTCCTCCCTCTTGATTCTGGTTATTTCCCTGTTTCTGTCCATGTATCTGAAGCACAGAACGGATTTATTTACAATTACACTCCATGTCAGCAAACAGTTTAATAACGATAAATATTAACATTTTACCATCACCTGTCCATGTAGAGCATGGAGGGAAACTCCAGCTTGTTGTGGATCTTCTCTGGTCGGCCCAACGCCTGATTGAACTCAAATCTCGACAGTTCAAAGGTCAACACGGGAGGGAGCTCCGTGAACCAGTGCTGAAAGAAATTTTCGCATTAAGGTGATTTCGCTTTGCCGCTGTATATTGAAGGATAAATAAAAGCAAACAAATAAAAGACAACTTGCATAAGTCTAAGTGTCTTTACTCTGGAAGGAATAGTGGGGTTTTGTAAAGAGATGGTAATAAATAGCAGAATTATTTTTAAAAAATAAGACATTTTCCCTCGTTACTGAGTGCAAGCAGTCTTGGATTGCTCTTTAAAGCAACACAACTGATTGTTATGCGCTAAACATCAACTTACTGTAGTTATAAAAAGTAAGTGGCAAATTATTTCAAAAAAATAGTAACGGGGTTATACTTTTCTATCAGGTTTGGATGTTTTGGCGTTGATCAAAATGATCGCCGGTGTTGCAGTGCATTCTGCAGTTTGGTTTACAGTGGGGGGAAAAAATGCATATAGGGGCATAACAAGAGATCACGATATAAAAATACAACAACGTTTCCTGTTAAAGTGAAGTCTGTCTTGTGATTGTTGCCCAGCTGCTGTGTCGTTCTAAAGTGTAATAAGCCCTGATATGAAGGTGGAGGCTTTTAAGTTTCACAGCCTGTCTCATTGTTGGACCTTTCAAATATGACAGGAAGTTGCTCTTAAGTGTTTGGTTTGCTGTGTTGACAGAGTCCAGCAATAGCTCGTCAGGCTGCTGGTAGTAACTCAGTTTGTAAAGCAGTGATGAAACCCTCACCATAAAAGGGAAGGAATGATGCATTTTCCAGGCACATTCTGCTACAAAACTAAACAATCACATAACTATGTTACCTTCAGTAATTATGAAAATGATGTACATATCAATAAATAGTCGTGTCTGATTCCGTGAAATCGGACCTTAATATGAATCCTTTAAATGAGGGTGTCATCGCCTCCTACTGGTCCAGCATGGTAGTACCCTGTTTTTTTTTTATTCTGTCCTGTATTTCATTGAATAATGCAGCTTCTCTCATGATTGGTTGTTTACATAATCAAGAAAAAAAAACAATTACAATTTCTACTGCAAGTCTTTCACATGTTTTATACTTTTATCTAAAGGTTGTATTAAAAACCGTCAGTTATTTAACGCTAAATCACACAGGATGATACATTTCGCTTCTGGTGGTTTACACTTCTATGATGCTGTGCAGGAAACTGTCTGATCCAATATGATGTCAAAGGACTCGTCTCTTCTCCACCCCCACCTCATCCCATCCACCCTGTTCCACAGGGCTGTACCCATCTGTACCTTGACCTGATAATTAGTTGCTCACAACTGCTCTGGGATAGTGAAGTGAAGACTGTGTCAAAGCAGAGGGCAAATCCAAAATAGAACAAGTGTCACAAAAAGAGCAAGGGCTTTGGAAAACAACCCGACCAATTGCTTCAGTTGTTCAGTGTCAGCAGCCGAAACAAAGGAACTCATGAGAAGAAAAACAACAGTAACAAATTGGTCTGCATTTAAACCCGACACACATAATTGCAGCACAGTTATGAAAAATAATAATTTTCCACCTTGTTTCATCTCTTACCTCCTGACCAGATCTGGCAGAGTTCTCTGCAGAGTGCAGGGACTCGATCTCCCCCTCCACCATCGCTGCCTCCAGACATTCATGGAGGTCCTTGAAGCCGTTCACCTGCAGGGGGTACTGGCCAAACATCTCCGTGTTCTCAAACTTTTTCCCTGTGGAATTCCACACAGAGGAGACAGATTGTAAGCCATCGGACTCCCTTAGGAAAACTGGTCCAAAACTCCAGCCTCTGACAAGAGACGAAGAAGAAAAAAAAAATATATATATATATATACGTGTGACAGAATATGTCTGCTCAATTTAATAATTTCTTCAAAGTATGTTTATACACAGCAGGATTATGTCTTCTGGACTGTATTACTAAAAGGAAAATAATGCTAAATAAAATTATTTGTTCCAACATCCCACCCAAACATGCTAGCATTTCTGGAACCATGCAGTGCTGGAAGAGAACGTGTTCCCTGTATCTCCGCAGCTGATTCTCTTTAAATCCTTGGCAGTTAACCTGCATTTTTTTCTTCCTCTCTCCGCACACTGCTTATGACTCAATTAGACATTCTGCGTCTACGCCCCAATAACCTGGCAACTTCTTAAAGAGAAATTTTGAACTTTTCTGAGTCAATCTCATCTCCTCCTTTGCCTATGTTACTTGAGGAATAGAAGCCGCCTGATAATTATAAACACCTGGATGCAGAGTTGGCCACACCCTCCCTCGTTACATAAATGCATTTCACCCGAAATGCTTAATTCCTCCTTCATCTGGCTTGAATTTGGAAGCCATTGCATAAAAACGACAAAGCAACTGTTTATCATTATTTCAGCAAAAGATAGCGGAAATCATTCAGGGACCTTACTTATATTTCAGAAAAAAAGGGTTAAATTCTTAATATACGTTTCATCTGGTGTCTGGAATTTAAGTTGTGATTCCACCGGTACTTTCAAAACTCCTGAAAGGCCGGCGGTAAGATGTAGCAGCTCTTATTGAAGATAACTGGACTGGTATTGTGATGGATCATTTTAGGATCATCTTAGTAACAATTATCACCAGCTGTCTATATTGTCGTCTTATCAATATGGTGAGGCACGCATCGCACACTGATGTCGGTCCAGCCAGAAAAAGAGGAGGGAGCGTTGCTAGCAGACATGCAGATGAGGCACTGGAGGACATTTTACAAGCAGCAGAGTCCACAGACCCAGCTTCTGGTGGCTCTGGGCCAGCGTGTCGTGCATAATAAACACAATGTCAATCAGCCATCAAGGTCTTCGCCGATCAATGTAACTGCTCCGCTGTTTTACATGGAGCTCATCTCATTAAGACAAGGGCACCTTTCATTACTCGGGGGCAAGGACTCGCCTGCTTTGTGGATGCTGACATCAGACCCCACCAAAGCTTTATTTATATCCGATTCTTTACCATTACTATGTTTTAAATTAAAAACTCACTCTTACCTTCTAACACACCCACAGCGAGGAAGCGGCCGTAGAAAAGCTCCACCATCGGGTTCTTTGGCTTCTCCCCCACGCTGTAAAAAAATAATGTTTATTTCAGAAAATGCAAGCCTCAGCATGAAGCGTCTCCCTCATTTAATCGCCTAGCAACCACATCTGCTTGTTTGAGGTGAAAAACAGGGCAAATTTCAAACGTTCTGTGATAATTTAGAGGTAAAAAGAAAGCATTCGTGTGCAATGAATGGGACAGTTTGAGTAAAAATATTAGATCTTCAAAACCTGAATTGCTGGGGGGGGGGAATTGTTCACTAGGGGTGCACTGGCGCAGTTTTCAGGCCGATACAGATTTTGGCTGATACCTTTTGTCTAAGTCTATAATTAGGCGACAAATTCATCAAGTTGGCAACAGCGGGGTGACTGTTTTTAACCCTGGCAGATGTAACCTGGGTGGTTTTAGTCCTTTGGCATAGATATGATCAGATTCACATTAAAGTATTGGCCAATCTCCCAAAATTAAGAAAACTGTGGTCGATTTACTGGCGCACATCTGCTGTTTACTGTTCAAATTTAAATATCAAGCACCGCATTGTGAAGTAGCTCTGTTAGTGAAAAGCAACTGAATCTTCTTACAACAGCAAAAAGGAATCCAACTCTCGAGCTCGGCTAATTGCTCATAACACTGAGGTGTGAGTTTGGAGTCAGAAAAGTGCTGCAGCATAAAACGAGACAGCAGATTGTGGGTTTGTCACTTTATATCCTCAAACCTTAATGTATTTTATTTCACGAGTAAGTTTGCAGAGGTCCGTCATATAAAATCCTAATAAAATAAAATGTGTGGTTATAGTGTGACGACATGTGAAAGGGTTCAGGAAGTATCGGTCGCCACGGCAAGGACGGGTTACCTGTCTTCCTCGGCCTTCATCTGGAAGGCGTCCTCCAGCCAATCGAGCAGCTTGTGGGTGAACTCGCTTACATCCTGCTGTTAAACAGCACACAAACACACGCACAGGTAAACATTTTCAGTGTTATCCCTATAACCATCGAACCAGTGCAATCCCTATGCTTTATACAACGTCCGTCAGCTTTCGCAATAAGACGACCCGTCTTTGACAAGGAGTTCACAGACCGGCGAACCTCACAGATAACATGCATTCCCCGAGGCCTCTCTTTCTCTCTCTTTCTCTCTTAGTCGTCAGTAGCGACCGGTAATTCGGGTCAGTGCCTATCAGACGTGGCTAAAACTCAGGGGAGAGAGGAGACTGATGAGTAGAGGCCAGAAGGCTGACCTCACTTTGCTTCTGCAAAAGTGCTGGCTAAGAACAAACGGCCAAGCAAGGAGCAAAATGAACAGTTATGCGCATTTAACGCGTTTGTCAAATTCAATGATGAAGAGTCCTGTAAGGAGGAAGAGTTCACAGGGGATGAAGATTAATAGTCTGTAGATTAAAGATTAAAGAGGTTAAGTGTGTTTGCTCCAATAGAGAAGCACAAAGACACGAAGCAGACGTGAAGCTTGTAGCTGCCGCTGACGCCGTTTGAAGGAAGTTGTTCCTTCTCACTGTCACCACAAGAGGAGGGAAGGATTTCTGGAAAGTTAATGACTCCTTGAAACTGTAAGATGGATAACTTCTTTTAACAATTGGAATAATAAACTGGGCCTCATTGCGTGTTAAAAATAGGATCAAACTGGAACGAACGCATGTTAGTGAATTTGAAGCTACCCACAAGCTGGGCTGATATGATAACATATTTATGTTTATTTTGGGATCAATAAAGTAGTTTTGAATTTGATGCAAATTGGCTCCATGTAAATAAACTGAAATCAATTGGCGGGTTTTATTTAGGAGTATCAGAATCAAATAGGCTAAAATTAATTTTGTAATGTGGATAAGCGTGGAAATCTTCAAGGCCGTGCTAAAACCTTTCTTACAAGAAAATCAAAAAGCAACACAAACACTACAAGAAGATGCCTACACTGGTTCCCATGGTAATTCAAAACATCTGATCTGAAACCAGGCTCTGGTCAAGTTTGCTCCTCAGAAGACACGAGCCGCATCAACACGCTGATCTCTGACTTGGCAGCTGGACAACAGGTTGCTATGGTGAGCAGGTCGTTGCAGAAAGAGGCTTACCTGCTGTGACTCACTGGATTTGAAGGCGTCTTTGAGGATCTCCACTGCCCGGGACGGATCCACGTATTTCCTCTTGGAGCCCACCATGAGCGAGAACAGGTTCCTCAGCTCTTGCATAAAGGGCAGATTTCTGTGCTCCTAGTCGTTGCAACACAAGCAGGAGAAGAAATAAATCAATCAATTAACATCTTAAATCTATCAAACTAAAGGTCTGACAGGATTCACAGATAATTTAAACAAAAAAAAAAAAAAAAAAATCGGTGCTTTTCGATCATGTCTTGTGATTTTGAGTTTTGCATGTAAGATTAGAAAACTATTAAGGAGAGAAATGGTACTCCTTGAGAGATGAAACCTCTGACTTCAGAGTCTGTGTCAAACCAATTGCTGCTCGTAGATCAGTGCTAGTAGTAGCAGAAGTGGTTAGCGTTTTCTGGGGACATTTTTGGGTCCGTTTGTGGCTCTTGGAAGCATTTTTGTATTTGTCACCCTGCATATGGCTCTCTGGCAGTCTTAACCCTCGTAAGGCTGTACGAGGGTTAAGACTCGCGAGTTTTTTCCCCCCACAGTATTCATGCAGCACCTTATGGGTTGGCAACAGAAGAGAGCCAGTGGCGATGAATTTGCACTAATCGATGACGGATGCAGAAAAGATAGCAAGGTTATATTAGCAGCTAGTTAGCGGTAGCCTCAACCGCCTCAAGTCGCACAACGCAATGAAGATGCCTGCATGTGACTCAAACTTTTGCCTGGCAGAAAAGTCCCACGAGAAAAAGAAAAATACATGTAACACGCAAGATTAAATTTAAGCCCCGCCATTAACATATTTAAGACCCAATTAAATTTTTAAGAACATTTAAGGCCTTAATTTTAGATATAGATAGCAGTTTTCTTTTTAAGATGAATCAGAACAGACAAGAGAATGAGAGACGGCCAAGGCAACATGAATGTAGAGTATAAAATTATACGGGTTTAAAGTTTTCACATCACACATTTGCTTTAATCAGATAGAATCCAATAAATACGCAAGTGACTGTAAAAAAAAAAAAAAACTGCATTCCTCAGGGACAGATTTTAAATTTACAGGAAATTAAGTCAACTAAAATGCCAGATGACACAGTTGAGAAAAACTCAATTAAAGGTGACTAAAACGCAGCTAAAAACTGAATTGAATTTTAGTCACAAGACTAAGATTACATTTCAAACAAGGCAGACCATCCGAGAAAACAAACTGTGGTCGGTTTAAAGCGGACCGAACAGCCTGATTTCTCTCCAATGGAGGGAGTGAGGGTCAGGGGGAGGCTGGCGTTGCTGATGTAAGTCCAACATGCTAACAACCTCCAGCAATCTCACACGCAAGCAAAGCGCCAGTGATTAGAATGAAGGGTGTCGAGATGAAGAGGGGTCAGCCCCAAATTACGTTTCCGTAGCAGAGGATTAGATCAGATCAGCACCAGCAGGCCGACCCTATAGGACCGCTCTGTGGAGCTGAGATGGCAGACGCAGTGTGTGGTTAAAGTCATTTACTCTAATCCGAAAGCTGTTCTATCATGGATACAGGATGTGAAACGCTCAGCCAACATGACCCAAGCGGTGTCCCCAGAACCCAACACAGCAGCTTCTGAATTGTGGAACTCCGTCAGTCTCCACAGGATCCGCTAGCTCCAGTTAAGAGCAGCTGCACTAACAAAGCTTAGAAGATGTTACTTCAGCTTTACTTCCACGTTTCAGCTCACCTTCTGGTTGCGAGGCAGATCAAGAACTCTGGCGGGTGGCGAGTAGTTGAGAACCAGCCTCTGGAACTCCAGCAAGTTGAACAGAGACTGGAGAGCAAGACGAAATGAAGCCATGTTAGAAAACTTGCACACGAAATATCAGCAGCTGCAGAATTGAGGATGCAATGCCATTGGCTGAGAAAAAAAACAGAAAAAAACAATAGCTTTAACACAAAAACGGGTAGAAAATACCTTCTACAACTTTAAAAGAAGACCATCTACAAAGTGACTTTATTCCAGATATGTTTATAAGTCTTTTTTTTTTATTCCAAATTGAGTGTAACGTCTCTAGCGACTGAAATGTTCCTGTCCAAACCACATCATCCAGGTCTCCAAACCTGCCCTGTTTATCGTCAAGTCTGAATTACCTCAGGGACATCAGATAATCACCTTTCAACCCTTTAATATTTATTAATACTTATCTTTTAACATTCATTTTTCCATCCAAAAATCTACCGATTCATATTTTGAAAATTGTTCAAATGTAATATTTATCTCCTTAGAAACATAAATAGGCGTTTATGGGCGACTGTGGCTCTGTGGGAAGAGTAGTTGTCTTGTGATCGGAAGGTTGTAGGTTCAATTCCAACTTCCTCCTGCCCCATGTCGATGTGCCCTTGGGCAAGGCACTTAACCCCAAATTGCCTACCGATCTGCGTATCGGTGTATGAATGTGTGAGCGAATGGGTGAATGTGACTCTAGTGTAAAAGCGCTTTGAGTGGTCAGAAATGATCGGATAAAGCGCTATATAAGTTCAGTCCATTTACCATTTAGTAATCAGAAGTGTTGTAGTCAAGACCAACTAACCCGAGACCAAGACCAGAGTGTATCTAGACCGAGAGAGACAAGACCAAGACTTTTAGGGTCCAAGACCAAGACCGGGGGAAGTCGAGACCGAGTCAAGACCAAGACCAGCGCCCCATGGTACATGACACAATAAAATATGAATTGCTAATCAAATTGATTTGAAAGATTCACATTCCCATAAGAACACCTAGA
>CAEGAE010067397.1:0-31527 GCA_903067095.1 Girardinus metallicus | reverse complement strand
CCCCCCCCCCACGGCGCACAGATCCTTTTTTTTTTTTTTTCCATTCCCCCCCCCCCCCCCCGGCACCCCCCCCCCCCCCCCCCCCCTGCAATGGCACGGCCCCCCCCCCCCCCCTAGGGGGCGCGCCCCACAGTTTGGGAACCTCTGGTTTATACTAAATACTTCCAGCCGCACGCTGATCGACAACAACCTTTTGTTCCCAAGAAAAAAATTAAAATCCCCTACAGTCCTTGAACATTTCATGTAAGATCTCTGCAAAGGGAGAAATCACATATCACAGTGTAAATTTCTCATTTATTTACTAGAGTGACATATTTAGCAGCTAAATAGCTATTTGTTTACAATCTGGTAGCAAATCACAAACACTAAATTTCAACAATGCATCATAAGGGAGAGAGACGTTTTTTTTTCTTTTTACATTCTAACATTGAAGATATTTAGTCTCACCAAATGTGGAACCAAAGAAAACGATAATCTGCAGCATTAACACTTAGGTGGGAGTGACACAAAATGAGTTGGATGAGTAAAATAAAGCAACATTCTCAAATACTGTGAAAAAATCAAATATCAATAAATGTGGTGAAAAGAAACCCTAGATATGCAGGTCACTTGTTTTTGGTGGATTTTCATGATTAAATGACTTTTTTCATTTTTAATTTCAATTTAATTTACTGGAATAAATACATTTTGATTAGGCGCTGACATTTATCTTAGATATAAGTTATTAGTAAATAATATTGTTTATTTTTATTTGGGTATTTTGTCCAAACCATCCAATAAGAAGCATGATTTTCAAAGTCTAGATTGCTCTTTGACTGCTGCCGTCAGCCTTTAAAAGGCTGAAACCATCTTAGAGTTTGACCTGAAAGCTCTGTGTCAGCTGTCTGCCTGCATTGTGCGTTTCTCTGCAGGACTCCTTTCCTGCGCGCTTCAAGGCAGTCCATGTTATTCACCAGCCCTGGTACTTCACCACGACCTACAACGTGGTTAAACCCTTCATGAAGGCCAAGCTGCTGGAGAGGGTACGAACAAAGATACACAAACCTGCTCTTTATTCAGCGGGTCTACGTAATTCGTTTAAGGATTATCTAATACTTCCCTTGATGCTCCACAGGTCTTTGTTCACGGGGAGGAGTTGGACGGCTACTTTAAAGAATTTGATGCAGACATCTTGCCGTCAGATTTTGATGGAAAAGCCCCAGTGGCCGACTATCAAGGCATCGCAACCCAACTCTTTGGCTCCGAAGACACTGCTCTCTGAAAGAACAGTCCCACGTCTTTTAACTGAAGCATATGAGAGCATAAAAGAAGCAGAGGTCAGTCTGCAGATAAGATTAATGTTTAAATAGAGGGGAAATGGCACCTAGATATCAGACAGAATAATTCTTACATTTTGTTTTACTGCAAGGCACTGGCATTATTATATGTTGTTGAGTGGGGGAAGGGAAGCTACATGGTGGCATTATGATTCAAACAATCAGATATATTTGGTTCGATTTTGTTTGCCTTAAATGTCGGATGCATAAGGCTAAACCTGCATAAAATTAATCCTGAGTGCAGAAGTTGCCGTCTTTCAGATTTTTGTGCTTTACAATATTCAGTTGGACTTTATGAATATTATTCCTAATAACAAGGCAGTGGATTTGCCTTAGATCAGAGTGGTGCCTTCAGAAAATTTCCATTTATCAGCAGCCATGTTTTCACTTAAGCAAACTTCTTTCTTGCATTGAGCTGAAAAAAAAAAATTTTTGCTCTAAGACACGTCAATAGTTCTGTAAAAGTTAGGTTGTTTAAATCTGTTTACCTTGTATGTCATTTAACTTGAATGTAGCAATAAACCCAGTTTACACCAATAGTTTTTTCTTTATTATTTTGCCTGACCCACATTAATGAGCCACTTTCCTTCCTCATGTGTCACTTCAGGCTAAATTTCTACCACGAGTTTCTTGACTGGAACTACTTCTACTAAATGTATTAAATACAGAAATGCATATGTTTCTCCTAAAGACCGTGTTGATAAGTGGAATCTGAATGAGTTTAGTTTCCTGAAATTCAAATTCAAATTCCTGTTTTTTTTTTTTTGATGCTCTTAGAAAGAAATATTTGTGAAGCTCAATACAGTTTTACTCTTTTTACAGAAGATAAACGTAGCTCTCGTTAGTAGTAAAATATACCATTCCACAAGTGATCATACTTATCAGTAAATCAATTATTCAACTAATAAATCTGAAAATACTTTCTTTTTCAGTGAATGATCACTGCTTTATGGTTTAATTATTTCTCAGTCCTATGATCCATTTTCCTCATACTTAGGTTTTTTATTTTCTTCTTTCGGAAACATTAATCTAAGTGTGATAGATCTCATTTCACACAATATGCCGTGGAAACAAAATGAAAGGAGAATCTTTCTTCATTTGAGAAAATAATTTATTTAAGAACACCATGTTTCCTCACAATTAGATCACACACACTCCACTGGTTTTCTTTTTAAAAAACCAAAACAAAATACCCAGTGTTTAGTCTTAGAGTACACCATGTTGTGTGACTGTGCAGGTCCCTTTCAAGCTGTCACCACAATCCTTAAACCATACTCAAAAAATAAAAATAAAGTTGTATAATGATACCTGTATGTTTTTACCCATGTCTTAGGCTGAATGACTTTTTAATAAAGAAGGAAAGAAAAAGTGTTTAAAGGAACACAATGAGCAACCATCATACAGCCTAGAGATTGTGTTTTTATATATTTAAAGCAATCAGGGATAAATGATGCGTTTGTTTGCAAGCAAGTAAGTATGAGTACAGAATCCTGATGCCTGAAGCACTGGCGTTAGGATAAATATCAGGACTTTTTAGATTCCACAACTTATCACAAAATTACCCCAATGTGCACGGCATGTTTGGTATAATAGTTATCCCCCTTTTAAAATCTCAATAGAGTCAAAAAAGAAAAAAAAATGTCCCTGACTGGTTATTGCCATGGTTGGTTTATATTACTGGTCCCTTAAAAAAAAATAAACTCCATCTAATTCACCTTTTTTTGTTCTTACAGTTTTGGTTATTAACAATCAGAGGTGTTGAAACGACACAGTATTCTCCCATTTACATAAGACGCAAACTCTGCTGCATTTACCAAGCAAGTAACAAAAGAAAAAGAGACAAAATGGAAATACAAAATACAAAACAAGAAAAATAATATACATAAAAAGATCTAAATAATACATCCAAGCATGCAGTTTTGTGCAAAGTTGGAGAGGCTTTGAAAAGAACACCAAATGGCTTTTAGTGCAGAATCTGGGTTAATGCTGGTGACGATCCTTCAGTGAGCCTGAAGAACCCCAAAATCACGTCTGCTTAGTAAGAAATGAGAGCTGTGGACAGGTGAAACCATGCAGCAAGACTGCGGGTGGATGAGAAGACTATAGGTATGAAAGTCTGGGAGTTGTAGTTACATCTCCCTGACAGCAGATGGCAACAGTGCCATTAGAGGCTAAGAACTACTGATGGGGCTGAGTACACTTTAGAAAAAGTAAAAATATTGGAGATTTTTCTAGTTCAATACGTTCTGATTCTGGTCAATCTCTCTAATCATCGTAGTGGGGAGATTCCTATCTGTTCTGAATATATTTACTTTGTGGAAATGTATAAACTTACAGATGACCTTAGCGCTTAATCACAGCCAATTTTAGTCAAGACTATTAAAGCAATGTAGAGAAAAAAACTAAACTACACACTATGTCTACAGAGAATTAAAAAGCTAAAGGCTCAAAATATGAACCTTTTTTTTTAACCATACGTGTTATTCTAGCAGCTCAGTTAGTTTACCTGAGTAAATAAAATGAAGTTTTGATTCTTACAGCTTAACAAAAGGCACTGTTGTCATTCACGTCATCATTTCAAACCACCCATGTGTCTCATCGTCACAGTGGTCAGCAGCAGCTTTTCAACCACACGGTTCACAGTCTGGATGAAGCGCTGAAAGAAGCTTCCTGAGCCCTTACAACAAGGTTTGTGTTAACGTTCAACATAGTTCCTGGTTGTGACAGATCCACAAGCCCCAGCACTTACAGTTTGATTTTGACATCATGCTGTGGTGCTTCCAACACTTTAAACACAGTATGGTGGAAAGAAAACAAATAAATACAATAAGCTCTTAAATACGTTGGCTGAAAGAAAAAAAAAATACTCAAAAAGAACTGAAAGCTATTTTCCTTCTGACAAGCAGCCTCCTTCATCTGAATATGCATACAGGACACTCACAATCTAATAAAGTAAAAGTTTGGTTTAGCTTGGGTATCTTTAGTCCTGCTACTCACCAAACCTCACAGCTCACAGAAGTACAAAAAAAAAAAACAGCAAAACTTCTGCACCGCATTGGATCAGTTTGTGTTTTTCTACATCATTTGGTCGTAATTGGAGGAACAAATCCGACTGCTTAGCTGAACCTGCAGCTGATCAAAGGTAGAAGGAAGTAAGAGGGCTCAAGATACACTGTTTGGGGAACAAAGTGAGTCATGTAACCGCTTGTTATCATCCTTGCTCCCTTTAACTCTTCATATTTGTCAAAGGACAGCTAAACCGTTACTAAACGCAATGCTCACACATCCGCAAGACATCGTGGCATACGGGGTGTAAAGTGCACTGAAATAAAGTGGTAGAATGTGCGTGAGGGAATGCGGGTTTCATCTCATCTTGTGGTTCGCTCCCAGTCATGTTTGCAGAGAAAACGCTCAAGTTCGATTTTAAACAACAACCATGAGCAACCGGAGGCTGTTATGAGCTGCAAATGATGCAGAAAAATCCCAGGGTAATACTCCTTTTTTTTTCTTTTTTTCTACTGCGCAACAAACAATAGGTCATTGAGAAAAAACAACAGCCCATGAAAGGATAATTTGCTTAAAACATAAAGACCCTACGTCCCATCGGTGACCAAGACACACGCAGACGTACTCTTAACATCTCCCAGCTCACACACACACACAGACGCACTACAAATACAGCAGACTAGGCTCTATGGCCTTGGCGGTGATAAGCAGTGAGCTTCTTATGGGTGCAGTAAATAGGCACCGGTAGTCGCACTGACCTTACTTTCTGTGGCTTCTTATGTGCTTGTTACTCACTGGTTAAAAAACCCCCAGTCATAGTGGCATTTCTTTCCAATTAAAGTCAGCTCAACTTTGATCCTTTATTATATTTGGTCTATGCATCCATTAACCCGAGAGTCACCGCTGTTTGTATGGAGAGTGACAAAAGGTTCCAGCTCTGAAGTGAAGGCAGTTTGTTTCTTTTTTCTGTGGTTGTTTTTGTTGTCCGCACCATGTAAGGTGATGGTGGTATCATATGGGTGTAAAAGGCGCGTGTGTGTGTCTGGAAGTGGTGAGTAGCACCAGAGGAGAAGGCAGAGACAAAGAGCAGTTTAAAGTGTCTCCTCAGTGCCGTGTTGGAACCGTGGTGCTGCAAAGTGTGAGATGTTTAAATGAAGAATGAGAAAGAGAGAGAGAGCGATACAGAGGTTTAGGATTTTGCCTCTACGCAGGAGGTCTCGGTGAGGTGGCTGGCTTGGCAGGGCGCTTTCTGTTTCTCCCACTGGCACATGGCGTTGGCGTAGCCCACGATCACTTTGTCCATCCAGGTGAGAGGCTGAGGGAAAAGCACGTCGCCCTCGAAGAAGCCCAGGTGGCCTCCGTGAAGCGTCAGGGCGAAGATCACGTTCGGCTTCTTTGCTAAAGGACGACACAGAAAAGACGTTAAGACCTCTACGCGTTTCATCACCACCATCAGGGATGATTCTGCATCTCTGACTGTAAGCGCGGCCATGTTTGCCCTGTGTTCAGCTTGAATACAGATTGTATTCCAGAACAGCCAGCGCACTTTTTGTCTTGAAGAAATTTTTAAAATAAACCAGCTAAGAACGTCTGCCTTGACTAACAGGTCTCGCAGGCTGTCGATTTTGGACGTTTGTTTGGTTTTCAAAATACACCATTGGACACACCTCTACCTGTCCAACTTCAACAAACAAATAGGTCAAGAGTTGTGTTGTTGTGCAAACTGCTGTAGAAAAGTTTTTGTTTTTACAAGAGCAGGGTGTTGTTTTTTGACATTACTAAATCAACTTTACTGAACACATTTGATAGTAAATAAAAAAAATTGGACTAAGCAAATTAATACAAGTACACAGAACAATTAGGCTATTCTACAACTAAAAATTTTAAAGGAAATCAACTATTTTTACAGCTTTTTCTTTTTAACCATCTTAAAGTAATGAAGTTAAATCTGGAATTATGAACTCGGACATAAATATCTAACACAATGTCCACAAAAGTAGTGAAAATAAAGTCCCCAGCCTGAATTTGAGTTCAGAAAGTCAACATGTATACGCTTATTTATTCAGTAGGAATATGGAAATATAAGAACTGTTAGCAGACAACAGTAAATTTGCCTAACAAACGGGCATTGTACATAGGGATTTAAAAGAGCTGCATATGATCACTTATAATGAAAACTTACTCAAAGCACAAATTCTGGTAGTATTATTGCTGGGTAATAACTACAATATTTTGCAGAGGAAGACAAAAAGACAATAACGAAAAAGATCAGCTTTGAAATTCTTTAAGACAGACAATACCTGCGACGAATCAGGCAGTAAGGGGGCCAAATAGTGAAATCACTACTTTCATTATCATTTGCTGTTATAAAAATATATTTGCACTTAAACAGCGTATAGACTCTTTTCTCTAAACAACTGTGACGTCTTACACAATGTCCGTGGATATTAGAGCTTCACTGGTTTGAGTTTTTGGGAAATCGCTGCAGCTGAAACTAAGTACATGTTGTTTTTTATTCATTTTATTTTTTGGTATTTTCTAATTATTATAATTAGCTTATTATTTTTTGCCAAATTTAATAGAATTTTTTTAGTTTTATCATTTATCCAACTGTGATGTTGTGATTGTTGTAAAGCAGCTGAGGTTGCGGTAAAATGTGTTGCATAAATAAACTTTGACTTGACAATTTCCACTGTATCATCTTAGGGAGTCATGGAGAGGGTGTGCAAGTCTTGCTTTTCTCCACAATACTGGGCCATATTTTACTTGTATGATTTTAAGGTCACTACAGTAATGAAGCCACCAAATGTGAGGACACATCTCGAGCCTCATTTAGGCTTTGCAGTCTATGTTTTCTCACAACATGTTGTGTGGCCCTAAAAAACCACATTGACCTCATACTACAAAAATAGAGGTAGGAAGAGAGGTTAAAATAACCTGATGGCACCCGCAAGAAAATGTCCTCTTCTGCATAAGGCTTAGACAGAAACTCTGTCATGAATAATTCCATTGTAAGACTAGCATTTTAAATGGAAGACATCTTAAAAGTAAATTTTTCTCACATAGAAGTTTGTGTGTTTGTCTTCAATGACTAAGACTGAATCCATCAGGGTTATTCTTGCTGTGGTCACAATTTGGGGTACATGGTGTAAATGTTAGTGGCAGGTTGCTCGACATAAAAAGGGAGTTTCTCCTGAGGTGGTTATTTTGAGTTTATTACATTCTATCAATACATAGCCAAACAGTGTATTCATGCTAGTCTTATATGTTCAGACATATAGTTAAAGTATCCCTTATACACAGTCTGAAACAACCATTAATCTCCTTTTGTTAGTTGCAGAGTGATGCAGCTGTTGACAACCGGCCAGAGTGGTCTCATGAAAAGAACTGGCCTGGTTTTCTTTCACTCTCCTGTCCTTATCTGGGTTAGTGGGGTAGCGTGCTGTGGATGAATAGTGATTAAGATCCCACTGGGCTTTCGCCACTCAACATGACAGTTGCTGAGCGACTCGTGGACAAACACATGCTCTCGCCCAGACCTTCGACACACCAGGCACCGCGTGACAGGTGGGAACAACATGCTCTGGAGAACAGCTCACGGTTTTAGAAAAAGAAAAACTGAACATAAGGGCATGTCGTTCCTGGCACAGCAGTCTGATTTAAATATTATTTCAGCAATCCTTTGGAGACATTCAGTACAAGCCCAAAATACTAACAGAATCTGACAAATGAAGGGTTGAATTCGGCGAGTTTTGCTTGACAGACTGTAATCCTGTTAACTGGGACATGGACTAAACTGTTATTAAAGATTTCTAATCCAAGCTGGCTGTGGCACCAGCAGAGCAGGAGTATTTCTGGTCAACCTCTTCCCGGTAGCTATGAGTCAGTAACACTTTCACATCCTTGGGCAAACGCCAGATATTCCACTTGCTTCTCAGTGTATGCAGGAGTCTATGTCAGGACTCCTGCATGGAGAATTTTTCATTTCTAAAATAATCAAGAATTCGGTAACGGTAAATATATAACAGACTAAACAAAAAGAAATTTGGTGGAAAGTACAGCCAGTCAGTCTTTACTTCAGGAATGACCACACATCAGAAACCATTACTTAGACTGGATGCTCCACCCCAACCCTCCCAACAAATGTGGAGCTGCAGAGATGTTTCTCTAAAAACCTATTCAAGGAATCAACAGCAGCCGTCTGTCAGACAGGTCCAACACGTTCTGTGAATTTAAAATGGTTTAAGGACAACATTGTGCCATGCTCTGTAACTTCTCCGTCGTTCACCTTGACACTGCCGCGATCTGTTCGTCTGGAGCTACCAAATAAGCCTCGGCACGCAACTGCTTAACTAGAGAAAGGTCTAATCTAATTTGTACTTAGAAATGAAACTATCCGCAGATAATTAATTATTATATTGATTTCAATTTTCCACATTGCCAGTGTAATTGAGACCAATTATAGAAGATATATTTACTTGACTGGATGACTTGCAGCCATAACGGCTTCAATTCTTCTAAGAAGGTTTTTCACAAAGTTCAGTACCAGATTTAAATGACAATGATGTTGGACAAGAACGATTGTCTTAGTCTCCACTTTTATTCATAATAAAGGTATTTTTAAATTAGTTTAAGGTGAGGACTCAACCAAACGGATTCAGGACATCCGTGGTTGTTCATCCATGTCTCATGGACTTTAGCTTATGTTATAGTAGACTATAGTTAGCTGAAAGTTACCTGCTAATGTGCGAGGGATAGCAAGCAGTGAGTCATGAACCAGAGGATCGTCTGCAGCGTTTACCAGCAGCAGCGGCACATCCACCTGTAGGTAATAGCACAAATTTCCACACATAAAACACAAATACAAAAACAGACAGAAGGGAAAAACAGGGAATTACTGGAGCAGTTCTTACATTGTGGATATAATGTACACAGCTCTCCTTTTCATAGTACTCTTTGAGAGAGCTGTAGCCATGGAACTTTCTGTTGAAATACGAAAAGAAACGAGCATCACAACAAGACACCCAGTAACACCCCTGAAAAGGAAGTAAGCAACGCTAAGCTGTTTGACATACCTCATGATGTTGTCGTCAATCTGCGTGAGGGATGTTGCTATGTACAGTCGACTGAGATCTGCATCAAACTTTTTGAGTAAGCTTTCCCCAAACAGACTGTGCCTGTAGTTTAAAAGGTGAAAAAAAATTTTATTGTGAGTCCAGAGGGATATATTTTATACTTCTACTTACTATCAAATTTCTAAATCGCATCCACTAGGAATTGGCATTACTGTAATAAGTTGTATCCAAAAGGCTTAACCAGAGTTTTAAAAAGGCACAAACCTTAAACAGTTCATGTCAAATCAACAACACATTTCCAGTTATTCGCTGGTATTAGATTACCAGCAATTAACTTTTCAATACAGAGAAAAGTCAAGATACTGCAGCTACCACACCTGTGTGAAAGGATAATTTTCTTCATGTTGTCTGCCATGAGGAAATTGTAGAACCGTCTGAACTGATCCCACTGTAGGAATGTTTCCTGAGCCCTAAGAGAAAAATGAGCAATTAGGTTTGAAGAGGCACTGAAAAATAAAAAAAATGTAAACATCCTATTTTTCCAAGACATGAGCACACAAAGAACGAATACCCAGCGTCCTCAGTGCTTAGAGCATATTCACAGTGTATGTTTTGATAACACTAAACTCATCCACACGAAAAGCAGCTGAAACTGCAGAGCATTGACCTGCTCCAGTTCTGTGGTTCCACTGGTGTGCATGATTGACCACAGAAACAGTTCAAGTAAAGAAACGTGTCAGGGAAGAACTTCAGAATGAAACAATGCACTAATTATGATGATCATGGTGATGATAGGAGATTTGACAGATTAAACAGCTGACCACATGCCTGCACATGTGATTATATTATGCAAGCTTCTGTGTTATTCTTGAAATCATCCTGAAACTGGGAATGTGGAAGTGCTGGTGTTACAAAATGGCTTTGATGAAACAACTCATTTAATCAGTAGACAAGAGGACTGAAACCCACCTGAGAGCGCTGTAGCCCTGACAGACGCTCACGCAGCACAGCACTCGCTCCTGGTTCACCCTGTTCTCACCCAGGAACTTGCAAACGATGTTCCCACCCAGACTGAAGCCCACAACAATCAGCTGGGTCTGAGGATATGCCCTCTTAATGTAGCCAACCATTGCTGCAAACTCCCAGGTGCACCCTGGAAGAGAGCAACTATAGAGTTACCGATCAATAAATGCAGCCACGCTTCAGCAGCGAACCACATTATTTCCTGCTCAGCACTTCTAGCTCAAGGTGCCCTTAGCTCAAGGTACCACACTTATATTCCTATAGGCTCTCTGAACAAATATATTTAATTTCTATTTCTGCACTTGCAATAATCCATTTATTTTTTCCACATCCTGCTGTTGAGTTACATGTTTTAGCTTCAAATAATGTACCAGTAATGGTATGAAGTGTAGCACATTTCTAAATCAGAACAATTCTTTGATATTAGAAAGGACTAACAATAATAAAGCAATGTTACTGTTCTCCTGAATTTAATTTCCGACCCAAAATAAGAGGAGTGGTTGAGACCAAAAAATAAATACAAAATTTGATTCCTCTCAGGGTTTGACATCACAAATAAGCAGAACGTAAGAAGCTCTTTGTCCTCACCGTAAGTGAACATGCGTGGAGACGTGAGCTCGATGTTGGGAAGAGCGCCCAGGTGGTTCAGCACGGCACACTTGTATCCGTCTTTCTGGGCGTAATCCACGAAGGTCCGGATGTAGTGCTTCTCGCTATGGTTACCAATACCAGGACATATCACCATGGTGATGTCGTCTGGTGAAACGGGTACACGGATCGAAGAAAGATATGTGCAAGTGAGAGAAATGTAAGCAATGAAAAGAAAGGAGTGTGGCGCTCTCCAAGTAAAAGGTCATCAATGTAAATCGGCAGAGCAAAACTCTGCAGCCAGTCCAAATGTACTTTTGGTTTGTCAAATACAGCTTTTGTCTCAAATGACTATAACATTTAAACCAAATGAAGAAGAAGAAACTTTCACAAATACCTAGTCTGAGAAATCTGAGAAAATTGAAGTGGTTCACACGAATTTCTCAAAGAAACAAAGCCACCATTAACAGCCTTCATCAAAGTGAGATTACGTTGGATTTAAAGATCAATAACACTCAAAACCCTGAAGGAAAATCCAATTTGGATGAGTGGGTTCTGATTTTATCTCATTGTTCTTAGTATCACACATCAAGATCGTTTTGTTTTCTTCTTCTTAGACGGAATCTACAAGTTATCCACAACACAATACTTCACATTTCCTCAACGCAAGTCTTTGTCCCAGTTGGGTTGACCAATCTATTTGTAATTAAGGAGTGACTTTGAAAGGAACAACAAAACGGGGTAAACCTCAGGAAGATCAGTGCAGGAGCGTTCCATCGTCCAGGATAGATAAACACTCAATAGGTGTGGCATGAAAAACTAGACAGAAGTAGCAGCAGTAGAATTACAGTTTAAACAGATGTGATTACAGTTCATTGACATGACGTAAAATTTCTGAGCTTTTCTCGTGCGATTGTCTTGTGCCAGTATCAAATTAGGTTAAAATTAGGGGTGCACCAAAAAATCTACCGTGATTTACTTAATTTTGTGTAATTGGCCGACACTTACAAGTGAAATCAATCTTATTTACCTTCGCACCCCTCTTCACCCCACTGTTATCAACTTTGTGACTTTGTTGTTATATTGAATGACTTTTCAGACAAAAAACATTTCTGAATTCATTTTACCAGTTGTAGTTTTGTGTATTTATTTCGGATATTTAAAAGGTCTACCAGCTCCAGTGTCAAATGTTCATTAGAATTTAAAGTTCATTGATCTTTGAGAATGTGGTGTTCTTCCATTATTATGCCATTACCATTATATTACTTGAAAATTGTCTCAAAACAACATTATTTTTCATTTGTCACAATAGCTTCTGGCACAATTTATTGTCCAGAAAAAATTTCGTTACCGTGACAGGCCTAATCAGGAACATCTCTGATCTGCAGCTACAACAAGTGTGTGCTTGTGGTAATCTTTGCTAAGGGGGGATAAACTATTTATTGCATCAAAAGGTTGTCTTGGTAGCATCATCGTTTTGGTTGTGTTCAGCATTTCAACATCATAATCAGTATTTTTGATTAACACTGTATTTATCTGCAACTGAGAAGATTTATTATAGAAAATCCCACCCAAACAAATTCAAGAGTTCACCTAATTTTTCTTGCCAAATATTCATAAAAAACGCAAAAACTCCTATTTCCTAAAATCAGATCTTGATAATAATGCATCACCTCCTGTTTGATGGTCCCCCAGGGGCTCAAAGAGGTCAAAGGTTGCCGTGGCTCCATCCTGCATGGGCAAATACTTCCTGATTCCACAAGGATGAGGCGAGCTCACCCGGCCCAGTTTACCATACAGCGCTGTTTGGAGGTGACCGCTCTTACCCCACAGCAATGGCGGGATGTACCTGAAAAAAAAACAAAACAGCAGTGGACAATTTAATCTGATATGGAAACATGAGCTCCCCTTAATGTGCTGCAAATGAAGCAAGAAGACAGCATGCTGGGTAATGACAGACACGAACCTCAAAAAAGATCCCAAGTCATTTTCCTATTGCAGAGTCTAACAGACAGCTGTTGAAGCCAATCATCCGTGTTTCATGTTAGTTTGTTGCCATGTTATGCTATGTTGCGTTTGGCATGCTAAAGGGCACTTTCGTAGGCGTTATTGTAGAAGTGAAACACTTACATAATACTCCTTTTGGCGTTTTGTGTATATTCATGAATCACCATCTTACCCGTTTCCACAGTCAGTCCTTAAAGATGTTTCTCTTTTAGCTACCAAAACACTGTTCGCTTTAGCATACAACTAGATAAGTTTCAACAAAATTAGAGGACTTACATCAGAATTTGATTTAAAAAAAAAGAAAAGAAACTCATTTTTATATTTATTGCACACTTGATTTAGTGATACATTTCAGATGAATCTATTCCAAATTGTTGAACAGAACTTGCTTCAGTTTAATTTTCTACCACATTTTTGTTCTTCCACTCAACTTTCAGTCAGTGACCACCTGCTGTATGACTGTCAACAGCCTTTTCTATGATGGAGCAAGACCATTACATAACATAAGATTTCCTTTAATGTTATTTTAAAGGAAACACAATCCTGGTGTAATTGATTTTATGTCATGCTGTTGTTGAGAAATTGAATTTGGAGTTTCCGTTAGCTCTAAGCCAAATTCATCAAATTAAGTAGGAAAAAAAAACACTTGAAATATATCATTGTGATGATAATACAGCTATACATGTCATGTATCAAATATTTGACGTAAAACCATTTATCTAACAAAATGGTAAGAGGTAGTTTCTTAATTTCTCAAAAGTTTATTCAAAGACAGATTCATTTCCGTTTGGAAACAATTGCTTGCAGACAATCCGCTACAAGAGTCAAAAGCGCTCTGTTCTCACTTAATCTGTCAGAAGAAGTCCATAACGAATGCTCTGAATGTCACAGAGGCCAGTTAGCCATCTGAGAGGCGATGAGACATGGAGTTACAGCACTGTGAAGGTAAAGCAGCGCTGCACTTTGGTCAAAATGCTTACAGCATATCCACCATAACTCAGGTGGCTGCACGGCGTGAAGGGTTTGGTAAGATCAGCACTTACGCAAGCCCTTCCACCTTGTGCTTGTTCATCTCTGACTTTCACAATAACTCAGCCCAGAAAAGACGTTCCATAAGAGTGTTGTCAAAGACAGGACCACTCCCAGTCTGGTGATAATGTAATTACTGCCACTGATGCTCTGCAACTGCAGTTAAAGATTATCTGCAGTTGCAGATAATCTCTAACTGCAGGAGATTCTGAGCTAGAGAGTGGACAGACAGACGACCTCGTTTGTCCTCCCGTTGACAGAGAGATGTGCAGTCAGATTAGCAGAGATTATCCTTAGAATATGTTCTGTGTGGAATGTGGAAATAACACAGATATGAACCCGTTGTGACTCGAGCTACCCAGATTAAAAGGTTATTTTTCAGTTGAAAGGCCATGGGAAGGACTCACTGAATGGGTCTGTTTCTATGTATGTGCCTCCTAAAACCGAAAGAGTCACCCTCACATACAGCGAATGAGCCGGTGTC
Organism: Girardinus metallicus; assembly: GCA_903067095.1. NCBI lineage: Eukaryota > Metazoa > Chordata > Actinopteri > Cyprinodontiformes > Poeciliidae > Girardinus > Girardinus metallicus. Next base: position 16,999 of record CAEGAE010067397.1, on the reverse strand, counting down.
CTTCACAGCTGTTAGGTAACAGATATGTCACTGTGGTTTAAGGAGACAAACATCTGAAGTTTAGCAAGAGGCAAACTTAGCAAAAACAAAAGAAAAAAAGAAACATCAAAGAGGAAAGACTTGAATTACAGAAAAACTAAAAGAAAATTTACCTTCAACAACATTCAGGGAATATTAGGAAAGAAAGCAACTGCAATATTGTAGTATAAATGCTGCTATGACGATATGTTTTGTGATTACATGTGTTTTAATACCTCCTCCCTTATGTTTCCACTATGATTTCACAAACACTTTCCATGAGCTGAAGGAAATTCAATTCAGCTGTATATCAGGTATGGGCATCAAGGCCAGTGAGTGTCTATCCAGCTGGTCAAATATATTATTTATTCGCAAGGAGAGCGTTAATTAATGTTACTTGAAATATTATATCCTACTAAATATTGCATTTGTGCTCCTGTACACATTGATGTTGCAATGATGACTATATTGTGAAACTAGTAAACATGATTCTTCTAAGGAACTAGTAAGTTCATTTCTTTTTTTTAATTCACCAACTTGTAGGTGCACTTTTAGCTGTTAGACAACATTTTTGCTGTAATGTCAAAGACAAAACCATCTGCAAAATCATTGATTCAAATAAAGTATTCCTCACCGTGAGGCATTGACAAAACAAATACTCCTTAAAGTCTTTAGGAAAAACTCATAGCAGTTAATAAAATAATTATTTATGTTGTGTGTCTGGATAAATACATTCTCAGACAGAGGCACACAAAAATCCTGATGACTCTGTTAACCTTACATCACCCCTTCATTCCTCTCTCTGGGGAATCGATCCGTTACACAACAACGCAGACAGGCATTATGAGACAGAAACGGGACTTGTAACATAAACCAGAAGGACAAGTTGCAGGATTTTAGCAAACTCTCTGCACACAGGACCTACAGACTGTGTTTCAGGCAAAATATGGCCATTCAGGAGGTAATGATAACAGACTGGACTCAAATGTAAACAATGCTGATGCCTTATGACTCACTGACCCCGCAGCAGAACGGCACGGAGCTGAGCAACAGCCGGTTACATAAGCAGATACTCCTGTGTACTTAAAGAGGATCCCCTTGTTGATGCCAAAGTTCCCACCGAGCTTTACAAAAGCAAGGCAAATGCAGATGGAATAAGTTAGGCAGAGAAATTTTGTTTTATTTGAACAATGGAAAGTTAAGCTTTTAATAAATTTCAGGTCTGCTGGAAGAGCAGAAACATTTCCTCGGACCAACGCTTTGCATCAGATAAGCTTAGTTTATCATAAATGTAAATGTCTACACAGTGCACTGAGCTGGTCTATTCATAAACCCAATATACTATCAGGATAAACCCAAAAACATGGTCTAATGCTTTAAATTAAATAATGTTGGAGTAATATCTCTGGTGCAGACAGGCAGCATACACGGCGCCATGCAAAGAGCTACACCACACCGCCAGACGGCCAAAAAGCAGCACCGTTTCCCTGGAAACGCCCACATTGACCGACTCAAAACACTCACTCTTTGGACAGCTGAGAGCAGGACTTGAGCAGGAAGCGGTTGAGTGCCGTGTCCTGGTATGTGAGGTCCGGTGCTGCGGTGGGACTCTTCAGATTCAAGCAGCGGACGATGACGTAGAGCACCGTGGCAATGGCCGCCAGCTTCATGCCGTCAAACATGGCCGGCATCTCCGGGGAGATGGTGTGCAGGTCCGACTCGTGGGCGCTCATGATTACGCTGAAAAACCAAAACGGAGGCATGTATGACGTTTATCATTCTCTGTAGCGTAAAATCCAGCAAATCCAGCGTAAAATCATTTACATGCACAGTAAATGATCTTCTAGTGAAGCTGGAGCTTCTAGTGAATCAATTAAAGATAAGATTATGCAAAGAAATCCATCAAACATGTGTTAATTATCTCAGACTAACCTTGATACAAGTGCTTGTGCCGGTCAAGAGAAGATCTACAAGAAAACACAGTGAGGGTATCTCAGTAAGATAAGATTTATTAATCAACTATGATTACATTAATCTCCACCAAATCGTCAACTAGTCACAGAGAAAACAAAGGAGCTGGCTCTACTTGGCAAAAAACCTCCAAAACAAAAAAAAAACATGCAGTACAAAGACAGAAGATTGACACCAATGTCCTGTGTGGTTTGCCTTAATACACGATCAAAGTATAAACAGTCATCTGAGCTGTTTATAGGAAAAGAAAACAACAGGAACTGCAAAAGGTGCAAAAGTGTCACAGAAGAGAAGGAAGTTGCGCTACAGCACGCAAACCAGTGACAGGAACTGGCAGTCACTATCACTGTTGCTCAGAGTAATTTAGTAAGAGGATAAAAAAAATTCAATGCTGAAAAAAAATTACTTCACTTACAGTTTACACTAAAATTTCTCTCCAGTGAAATTTGACATGGAGGTTGAAAAAGACTTGAGTCGACGTCCCTTCCACTCACAGTGATGCGGTCAAACCTAGGAAGAAAACTCATTTCAATTATGCTTTAACTACAGTACAATGAATAAATAAATAACTCCTATGCAAAAGCAAGAAACGCCAATGCTCATTCTGATTTTTGATCCATTTAATGGTATTTATTTTGTGCATTTTTGAGCAGCAACATCAGCTTAAACCCATTTCTTACATGCAACACTTCACATAACCTCAGTCAGCCTTCGTCTCGTAGAGGTAATGGGTTTACACTGAACTCTAAACACTGGTGGTGCCAGAATTAAACACAGGGATACAAAATTTGTTTCATTAAATAACCAAATGAAAACCTAAACTAAGAAACTGCTTTACAGTTTATTTTCATTTTTTTCAGTGGCAATAATTCAGGTTCACTCAAATTCATTACCACAGTGATTTCCTTACTTGATACCCTTCTTATTTTAGGATAATGTTACCTATAAGATGTTTTACCTGTAATTTAGTGACCACAGTAAGCACCTGAATGCTTTATTTTTAAATCTCAATTTTTGAAAGTATGTCTGTTCTGAATCAATTTCAATTCCATTTAACACAGCTACGATGTGTCAAAATGCAACAATCACTCAGCGTGATATCAGACGTGGCCATGACGCTCTCTGATCGGCAACCAGCAGATTAAATACTGAAAAAATGTATAGTTTTTTTATTCCTTAAAAAGGGAATCTCAACTAGACCTCCCACCATTTCTGATCATTAAAGGCATTAACCCACTGAACTTTTTATTATTTATCTGAATTTGTTGAAACAGAAATGAGGAGGAGTTTGCAATCCCCTCACTGATTCCTTAATTTTCTGTTATTCTGAAAACTACAACCTCTCTCTAAGGACCTGCAGCAAAATTTCCCCGATTAGAGATTATAATTCTTTAAATCTCAAGAACAAAAGTCAGAGCTCAGGGAACACCAGAAACCAGTGCTGGCCAGTAGAGGTCAAACTGGAACATGCATGATGAGCTTTGTTGTGGCATTGCCGTTTTTTTTTTTTATATATATTGCTGAATCAATCTTGATTTTCATGGCTTATTTATTATTATGCATTCTATTTGTATTATGCCATACACTATTTATAATTATTTTTGACATTCCAATTAATTAATAAATATTTAAGAATAGAGGAACAGCTAGATAGAAATTGAAGAAGTATTTGAATGGGTGAAGAGGGAGAGCAGCTTTCCAGGGTAATAAAACACAAATAAAAGAATAAAAAGCCAGAACAAGCGGTGTGGGTTATAAAGTCTAATGAGTCATAAATTGCACTTTGCATCAGCTTGAGAGAAGCTGCTCTTTGCTCAGCTCTTTTGTAACGACTCTGATAGGGGGGATCGCCCAGTAAGTTTCCCATTAATCATCCACACACAACGGCGGATGTGTTAGGACGTTAACAGAACTGCAAATCAGTAATTTGTTGAACATAAGTAAGTCTAGCAGCACCTTCAAGCCACGATGTTGGGGCTCCAAAAAAATGGAAAGAACCGTGTTAGCTTCCCCACCCACACCACGCATTTTTTTCCCGTGGCAACTTCACACCCTTAGTGACCGCGGCCCAATCCACTCTGCATCTTCTTAAACCGTAGTTTTAACGTGTGCACTGCCGGCAAGTAATTAACGGCACAAATCCCAACTATTATCAAGCTTTATAATGAAAGGTTAAACACAGCAGCCTCACTTAGCAGACCACCAGGAGCAAAAGCATCCTCTGTTTCACTCACCTCCGCTGGGGGAAAAATGGGTTGACTCCTCGCTGCTTTATGGCGGCAGGCTGTTAAACCGTTCGTGGCCTTCTTATATGCTTGTGGTGTCTGAAGCATAGGAGTCTGATGCGTACCATGCCCACTGGTGAAAGGAGAAAAAAAAAAAGGTAAAAGAAAAACAGTGCTAGACACACCAACTGAAGTAGTGTAACACCACAGCTCTGACAGCCCACTTCCTAGAACAATCTGCTCATTTGCATATCCGAGCTCTCATTGGTTCACACGTACGGATGACGTAACACAACTGATTTCACGGGGTTTTAAAGATACTTTCTAAACGCTGGAGTCACTTTTGTCAGTTTGTCAGATTCTGGCAAGGATTTCTTCTGTAAAAAATGTTGCTGCTAATGGTGAAATATCTAAATTTGTGTTTCGAGTATTTTTTCTTTGTGTTTGATAAACGTGCAATACAATTTGTAGCACGTGTGGGGAACGTGAGCTTTGACGCCGTTACATAAGTCTGCACCCTCGCCTAATTTCCATATGTAGCGTTCATCATCAGTTACTCTTGTTCATATAACATTAAGAGCGAGTCCTCAGTGAATGTTTTGAGTAGATTTCACTGCACGTCTTACATGGCAATGTCAAATGTTACTTGGTTATTATTTTTCACTCACGGCATTGTAATTGTGTAAGCTTTAATGCTGCTTTTTTATTATTTGATTTAATTGTGTGTGTGTTTGAAATCATATAACATCTTGATATTTATTTTGGGGAATAAGTCAATTTATTTGACAGAAGTCAGGGTTGCAACTTCGATATAACATCCACATGATGGCGACAGAGTTAAACATGTGGCTTACACTGAAGCTTACGTTGCAGATTTTGTTTTATTTTTAGTTTATTTTATTTTTATTGAATCAACAACTTTTTTTTCTACAAGAACATAACACACAAATTCCCCATCAAGGAGTATAAATTCTGAAAAATCTGGTCTCATTGACATTTTAAATAATAATTTAAAAAAAAAAAACAACGTCAACAATCAGTTGGAAAATATTAATTGGCATTACAGAATGCTAAATTAATTGGCAATCTAATGGACAATTTATTATTGGTGATTTGCTCCAAATCAGTGGGAATGCTGCATTGTCTATGATTCATATGACAGACCAAGCAATAAATGACCTCAGGTAGCTTAATGCTGTACAGGTTGGCTAGAGGGCCCTCATGAGCACATAACTTAACACCCAAAATACAAATCTCAAAATGCTTACTTTTAAAACAAATAGATGCAATTTGGGGGGAAACATTTGATAGTAATTTAATTTAATGTAGATAATTTAGTGATTTCTTCTTATGTCAGTGTTCCAGTCTCATTCGATGCTCTTGTAACCTGCAAATAAATGTAAATAAATGAGTTTGGGCTGGTGGGTGTGGTCTCAACTAGAATCTGGCTCCTAAATCAAATTCTGCTAAGGGCTCTGTACATATACAATGTCAATAAGCACTACTTGCACAGTTTTACCTAATTTTAAGATTATATTTACTTATTTTGTTTCCAGCTCATTTAAATACAAGTACATTTCTGGGATGGATTTTAGCAGTCATCTAATTAGTGCTCCTGACTAAAGAAAGAAGAGGCCTTAGAAATAATACAGGCTGGGTTCTGTTCTATTCCAGCTCTGTTGGCAGCAATCAAAAGCTGAGTTTTCCCACAGGGATTAGGTGGAAGTACTTCACTGTTTCCCTTTTTCAAAATTTTCCACAAGTGTGGAGGTTGGTGGTGGGAATGATGAATGACAGTTTATTAGTACGCTTTCTGACAATTCGTCTGACTTTTTAATGCCAATGTGTGGCGCTCTATGTGTAATGCAGGGCTATTCACGCACAGCTTTCAGAGGAGTAGTCTTTGGGGGCATCAGCCCTCTGAGATACACACTAAAACCAAAACCCTCCTGCCGTCAGACATGGAGGTACAGAAGACAAAGCCAGTGTGTGAACGATGTTGAAAAGTCATGAAACTATTAGGAAAAAAGTGGGTGCGGGGTTTGTTTCTCAATTCCTCCATGTCATATCCACTTGCCATTTTGTGTCATGTCTGTTTCCGTAGACATAGACAATCAATTACATACCGATTTGACTATGGCATATGGATTTTTTGTTTTGTAGTTAAGTAATTTCACAAACCAGGGAGATATAGAGTCGTACATTTTTTAAAGTACAGTCAGTTTTATAGACCTCCATTTCAGATCCCTTTTTGGGCAAGTCACTTAAATGTAAAAAAAAAAACATGAGCCCTTATTAACTCAAAATTACCATGGGTCTATTATTGGCTGCAAATTATATTTATCAAAGCGTGTAGCAGATTATGAGTGAATCGAAAAAACTTACTCTTACTCTCCAGAGAGTCCCTAGAAAAAACTCACTCGATTCAAGCAGATTTGTTTTATATTTATTTTGAAAGCTTAAATATGTTTTTTTAAATTAAGAAATTAAAGATGTACCATTTTAGAACTACCGCATTTTTTTTTCATTTTGATTTTTTTTCCTTCTTACATTTATTATGCCATTTTTGTAATAACTGCACCCCGTATTCTCTCAAGAGAACACAAAAAAACCCAATTAATTTTCTAAATACGTGTAATGTGTAAACATTTTTTATTATGGCAAAAAAATTTATTTCTAAGCAATAAAGCAATAAAAAAAATTGGCTCAGTTTTTAACTCTGTACTGTTCTGTTGCTAAGTAGCGACTAAGTATGTCATTTCAATGAAAGTTTTATCAAAATTCAAATTTCAACCCATTCTCAAACTGAGAAGGTAACATCAGGTTAAGTGACCGTCAGAGGGGACTGTTCTCTGCTGAGAGTGAAGGATGAGAACAGAGGTGTCAGTTTTAATCCAGATGCTGCCCATTACCCTTTGATAGATCTGAATGAAAACCTGAAAGAAACAGTGGAAGGACCACCATTTTTTAAATATAAATACATGCTTTTTAAATATAAATAAAAGTTACAATGCACTGAAGCTACACGCACCTTTAAATTCACATTCATAAAAAAACATTATTAACATGTACCTGTAGAGTAATGGTGGATAATGACCGTCCTGGTCCCCCCCATGGTGGACTTGTAGTAGAAATGATGTCAGTGATTGTAATTTATGATCACATGTTGCAGAGAAACGATTCTGTCACTCTGGAGGATTCCCTCTTTTAAGAATTTCTTAAACAGAAACGACGTTGGAAATAATAAGCAAAAAATCTGAGACAATGTTGGACTTTTTCCTCTTCCAAGCTCCCAGTACGACGTCCCGATGACGTCAACCTCTATCGGGAATTAGCCAATCAGAAAAAAGATCCCAGTTCTCTCGCTGGAGTAGCTAGTCCGTCCGAATGCTGATATTTCCGACAGCACTTTAAAGCAGCGCTTGTTGAATTCAGGGTGACGCGCAGAGCTGTGACCCAACAAAACTCATCGGAACAAACATAGTAAAGGGGGAAAAAAAAAACAATTATGAAAGCTACAGGTAATATAACTACAGCGGCTTTAGGATCCTTCCTTCTGCTGCTTTGCGCGTGTTCAGCCAGAGGTAAGTCTTCTCTATAAATCAGAAACGACACGTCTCAAATCAGATTTACTGTCTTCAAAACTTCTCGTAAGATTTTATAGCTCTTGGGTGTTGGCTCATAGGAACCTTTCTCCAACTGAATGTAGACTCCATCAGTGCTCATTTTTTCCATGGTAACATGTTCTCCTTTTTCAGTCGAGCTGTAATTTTTAAATAGAGTAAAACAAACAAAAAAAAAACAATTAAAAAACAGCTTATGAGTCTTTTTGCTTCCTGTTTTGTAAGGAACTAGCCAAGGAACTAGTATATGGAATTAATGAATGAGAAACAATAGTTTTTTCAGATGTTTTGCTGAATGTAGTTAAATTATAATTGATACACAAGTTAAATCCTTCCTTTGGCTACCAGGTTGTTATTGTCATGAAAGAATGATCATTAAATGCGACTTAACTCTGTTATTACACGCGCCACTGTTATTACTAAGGTCTATTTTGTGCAGAGGTTTTTGTTTTTTGTAAGAAACCGGTTGGTTAAAGAAGGGCTTGCACTGGAGTTGTGCGGTTTGTATTATGCGCCATTCGCCTTACACTGCAGGCCACACAATGCTGTGCAAACAATATGAGTCATCCCCTTACGTCTGCACATTCTGCTACTAAACTTGTTCAAGAAAATTCCACAATAATAAGTATTTCTTCAGTTTTTTGTTGTTATTTTGACAATGACAGCTTTTTTAAACTCGTTTTTTTTGTTTGTTTGTTTGTTGTTGTTTTTTTTGCCCAGTCCCTACATTTGAACTTAATAACATATTAATCAGTGCGGTTTCGATGAATCATGAAAGAGAACAAGTAGAGAACAAATGGAGTAGACAAAAAACAACAACAACAACAAAAAAAAAAACAATCTGACAGTAAGACAGATCTCAAAATCATGTTGACAGCATAAAAATGGCACCAACACGTTAAAGGTTTCTGCTAATCAGCTTTATTTTGTATAACTGTGTTGTTTTTGCTGTTAGGATGGGGACACATTTCTCTTATGTGATCATAACAAAGCATTTAAAAGTCTAATTTAAATTGACCCATTGATAAGGTGTTGTGAAGGTTCAACACTGGTATTGCTTGTATTCTGCAGCCAAAGAAGCTCAAGAAAAACCTCGGAAGAGCACTGCAGAAGTAGCATTAGAAAGAACATCTAACCGTTTGTATGCTAAATAGAAACAAGTAAAGAGTGACCCAAGACGCTTTCCACTGGCAAAGATATGCGCAAACAGAAATATATTTCCTGTTTTGCTATTTTATTTTGTAGTGTTTACGTTTCTGTGGCTGCTTTCTGGTGTCGGAGGTCGTGCAGATGGTGCAGGAAATAACACCATATGTGCTCCTGTCTGGAACAAGCAGGAGCCAGCTGCCCTCTCACCTAACTTCTGGCCAGCCTGCGGATGTGCCGCTGACCTGAAGGAATTACAATGTGCTAGTCAGCTTTGTGGCCACCAGGTGCTTTGGCTTACTCGAAGAATCGACCTCTTTCGCCGTCATGTTTTCAAATGCGCGCTTGCTCGTCGGCCACACGTTGGTCAGGTGTGTCCTCAGCTTCTCCTGAGCCGCCGCACTGAAATGTTGTGTAACTGCTCAGAGTCCTGAAAGAACTGCATGCTTCTGTCCAACCCAACTAATCCCACTAGATCCTAATCCTGAGGATAAACAGAGTCGGTTGGCTCTGACGGGTTCGCAGAGGCGAACTAAACTACAAATATTTAAATATCTAAAAGTTATGATTATTTATTCTTACCTGTCTACACATTTTTGTCTATTGTAATTTTCATGTTTAATTTCCAGTGTTTTTTTTTTTTAAATCAGTTAAAACTATTGGGTCTTTGTGATGTCTTGTAGACTCAAAGTGTCGAAATGTTTTTCTTTCCTTTTTAGTGCACACGTGCAATTTTTCCATAATAATTGGCTTCATTTAGATAACATATTTAAAAGTAAAGCACATCAGGTCACAGATCAGGACAACCTTGTTTCTGTATCAGTTTTGTCTTTTCGTGGAAATATAAATGAAGTGACCAATCACTGCAAGTCAAAGATGCCTTGTGTGTGTGTGTGCACAAACTTTTCGACTAAATCTGTTTCTGACTGTTTGTATATTACTTAATCTGAACTTCAGTGAAAGGATGTCAGAATCAAAACACTTAGAGGTGAAAAAATGTAGAGATGACTTGAGAAATTGCCTGGTGACAGAAATCAGCTAAAGATTTCAACTCTGTAATCATTTTGCTTTTAGTTTTGAAACAGCATAACTCTGTTTTACTTATAGCATTGTCTCTAACTCATAACAAGTAGAGACAATGCTATAAGTGTTGTCTCTAATGATAGCATTTAGTTAAATACTCCTCACAACAGAAAAGTTGAAAATTATGTTATCAGAGCTTTTTCATTCTCTTCTTATATTATGCTTTTCACATAAATGAATCACAATGGGCTGCGATCAGTATTGGCACGTCAAAACTTTTACTAAAGCCATTGTCATGGGAAAATCTTTTGGCCAATTTGAGATCAGGCGAGGTTGCTTAAAAAGTATTTCTAAGATGTTTCTGTATTATTAAGTGAGTCAGACACCATTTCTTAACATTCATAGTTCTGATCCTGAGGCTATTTTTTTGTTGCTGTTGTTATGCAGGCAAGTTACAGCAAACTTAGAAGAGAGCAACTTCAAAGCAAGAACATCATGCAAGCAGTAGAATTATAGTATTAAGTCATAAAATGTCACATTTGTTTCTCTTTAATAAAGGCACCAAAACTAGAAACTCCAGTTCTCTCGCTCTGTAGAGCAACCAGCAGCAGCAGCACATGTTGTCATTTTTTGCTAAATGTTTTCTCTGCCAGCACTAATCCTCACATTGTCCGTTCTCCTTCTCGTGTTCAGGCGACTACTGTGAGGTGAACGCCTGCCACAATGGAGCGACGTGCGTGACAGGGGTAGGAGAGGATCCTTTCATCTGCATCTGTGCAGACGGCTTTGCTGGGGACACCTGTAACCTGACGGAGACAGGTAGAGTGGAGAAGGCAAGTTCTGCTCGCGAAGATATGTGTGGCAGAAATTTTACCCGTTCTTCTTCCCCCAGGACCGTGCAGCCCTAACCCGTGTAGGAATGATGGCTCCTGCGAGGTCATCGCTCCGACCAGACGAGGGGATGTTTTCAACGAATATGTCTGCAAGTGCCATCCCGGCTTTGAAGGAGCGCACTGCCAGATTAGTAAGTTGCAGCTGCCTTTCCTTCGCTCGCTACTTTAGATCGGCATTACAACTCCAGAGTTGGTTTTTGCTTTCCCTTAAGATATTTGGAGGGCTTTTTAACTACCTAGTTCTGGCATGGAACCTCTTTTTTTAGGAAGACACTGAAAAGCATTTGTAATAAAAAAGAAAAACTTGTTGTGTAAGTAAAATGAATATTAACTTTTGGTGCAAAAACAAACAAATAGTGCAGAATGAAACGAAGGCTGCGCATTGGCGTTCGTTGACGTCTTCTGGGAGTGCTAGCACAGCATCAGCAGTGAAAGAGATGTGCCTGATCAGGAGATGCATGAAAGGGTCTCATTCAGTGGAGTCTGTGGTGTTTTTGTTTGGCTAATCAGTGAAAGCCCACTCTAAGTCTCTTAGCATTCAGATATCCTCCTCTCAGGGTCAACACTTCATCTATTTGTGCTGAAGCTTGACCCAAACACATGAAGAATTTCAATTACCATCTTGGCATGCAACTACAGTGGAAACAGATGTTTTGCAAAAAAGGGATACTTTGAAAACACACACGAAGGAAAAACTCAAGAAAATACTGAAAACTGTAAAACTAATACATGTTTTCTTTTTTCAGAGGTTCTGTCGCTTTACTGATGAGATACTTTAGTGAATGAGCCTCCCACAAAGCCCACTATCTGACCAACAATTTCTGCTTGTCTGACCGAAGAGATTGCAAAGCAACTTTGTTGCTTTGTCCATCTTTATTTGTCCATCTCTGTCCATCTAACCTGAAAGATAAAATCATAGCGTGGACTTGAAACGTAAAGATTTTTGGTCATTTTTAGTGTAATCCGCTTTATTCTAATACCCAGAAAAAGGTTGAATAATAATGATGAAAGCAGCTGCATCAGAGCTCAGTTGGGAGAATCTGCAGAGGACAACTGTTAGTCATGTTTTCCATGAATCTGGACTTTATGGCAGAGTGGGGCAAGACTGTTGAAGTCCTAAAAGAAAATAAAAATAATAACCTTTTTCCCCCAGCTATCATTCAAAACAGCACTCATTCTGAAGTTTTAAAGTAAACGAACAATCTAAACACATCATATAACATGGCAAAGGCTTCAGCATGGTGTGTTTATTGGTTTTTCAGCAGGGTCAGGGAAGAAGGATGAAGCTAAATGCAGAACAGTAATAGAAGGAAATTTGTTACAGGCTGCAAATGAGGAGGGGAGGTTCAGTTTTGAGCAGGATAACAACCCTGGACATACAGTCAGAGCTGCACTAGTACGGTTTTTTGGAATAGCCTCTCATTCAGTCTAATTCAACTGGAGCTATTTTGGAAAGAACAACAGGCAGAAATGTCAGAGACTGGATGTGACCCTAAAAGTCTTGCCAGTGTGTGTAATTGTAATGAAACGTGAATAGGTTTAAGGGATATAAATAGTTTTGCAAGGCACCACACGCTAACCTCTTTTGGTGTCTGTTTCTCACCCAGATCATTTATAATACATGTAAGCTGCCCTGAGCCAGTGATGTCGCAGCTACTCACGTATTTGTTTCTAAATACTCTTAGCATTTACAGGAATAAGACCAAAACAGAGTCACCTGACATTACATCAACATGTTGTCTGGTTTAGTTTGAAATCCTCTGGGTGTTAGGGTGAATGGGGGCAGTTACAGTTAATATTAGGTTTTAATATTGGTAGATCTTGCCAGCAGCGTGAATAAAAATTGTCATTGGACGTTTATTTTATTGCATAACTAAGAGCATAGAAGAAACAGTTGTTATTTTCTGGTGTTGCTGTAACATTTGGCTTGCAGTGGTTCGGAAAGTTTGTAGATGTGGTGTGAGGAGTGTCTGACGAGGTTTCTTTGAAATTGATCTAGACAGAGGGCAGGGACACTCTGATGACCGCAGCTCCCCTCACTATCCTCTGCAGGGCTCTCCCAGAATACCACACTGAACTACAAAACATGTAGACCAGGACGTTGCAGTTTTACATCCTGGTTAACATCCAACCCACTGGATCAAATGAGTTGCCCCATGGTGATAAATAGAAATGTCAAATTTCAGCATGCACAAAGTGTTACTGCCACATACGTTTCACTTTTATAGCGAATGAATTTTATTTTAAAGATAATATCTGTCTTCTTACTATTTAATTGGCCACATTAGCCCAATCTTGTGAGTTCCAGTGTTGATTCGTCTAGAAATTAAGACTCATACAGAATGTAGGGTTTATTAATAACCAATCAACTTTAAAGTAAAGGCTGGACAATGTTGTAGAGCACAGACTGGTGTTCTCCAGCATCACAGCTTGAATTAATAACAGTTGAATAAACCGTTTTAATTTCTTACTACACAGTTGCTGGATTTTTTTGTTGTTTTTTTTTTTTTGTTTGTTTTGCTTTACAGTTTTTTTTTTTTTGCTTTAGGATATATTTTTACAGTAAGGAAATAAACAGGTCCAGCTCTTTGTACTTCACGCATTGTTTATTGTTCCGTTGCCCTGACTACTGTTACTAGGAAATGATCAAAACAAAAATAATAGTTAGCGTTATGTGCTTTTGGAAGACTCAAGTTCAGCCATTGATCCAACAACCATAGTTACTCACGTATCTTTTTGTGAGAATTACTTGCCAACCTTGTCACACATGCAAGGCATAAACAACCAACAGAAGTAGAGCTCAAGAAATGAAGCATAAGCAGAAAGTAATTTTACGTCCATAAAACATGCCTGCATGCATCATTTCACAGATTCAGTAGCCTGTGATTCAGTGGGTCGTTTTAGTTTGGAGCACATCTATTTGTGAACAACGAGAGGTACAACGACCTGGTTCGGTTGGAATGGGTTCTCAGTCCAGACATTCAGGCTTCCAGGTCAGCTTAATCTTTCTGTTGTGGATAAAGTCACTCATGTGCCACTGACCCATCTGTCTGTCACAAGGGTTGTTTGGGTTGTTCTGACCTGTGAGCTGCTTTCCTGAAACATGTGACCAGAACACCTGTTTGTTTACTCACTGGGTGAGAAGAAGATGTAAACAACAGCCTCCAGTACTACCAGACAGAGAGCTTCATGGCGTCATCGCTCCTCTGGTCGCCTTATTTGCCGTGTAAGAGTGCCATCTTGTGGAGATTAGGATTCACTGTGTCAAAATTTGGGCACAGGATGTAACTGCAGACATGTTGTGTTTCTACTGGGGCTGAACTCCTGTGTGATGGAACATAAACCATAAGCATCTCATTTATGAATTTACTTTCATGTTAGATTTGGAAATGACTCCCAACATCACTTGTTCCAGTTGTAATTATGGGGGAGATGTGTCCACTTGTCCTAACCACTCACTGCATCAGATCTCAAACAATCTTTCTGTGTTTTTTTTTTTCCAGATGTGAATGACTGTGCCAAAGATCCTTGTAGAAATGGAGGAACCTGCCGGGATCTCGACGGGGACTACACCTGCCAATGCCCGTCACCGTATGTCGGGAAGCAGTGCCAGCTGCGTATGCTCACCAGTTACACTTTCTGCATAAAAAAAAATGTATTAATCAAGCATAAGCTCTGAGGAAGAGAAACATAATTTGTGAAGCTAAGTTGATGTTTTCATCCTAGGTTGTATTACCCTGCTGGGTATGGAAGGAGGATCCATTGCGGAGTCCCAGATCTCTGCGTCCTCGGTGCACTATGGTGTTCTGGGTTTGCAGCGCTGGGGCCCCGAGTTGGCCCGACTCAACAATCAAGGCATTGTCAATGCCTGGACATCAGCCAGCCATGACAGGAACCCCTGGATTGAGGTGAGACAAGTGAAGGTGAAGGCTTTTAGGCATGGGACAATGAGCCTTCAGTGTAATCATTGTTTGTCTTCAGATTAACATGCAGAAGAAGATGCGTCTGACGGGCATCATCACCCAGGGAGCCAGCCGCATGGGCGCAGCAGAATACATCAAGGCCTTCAAAGTGGCCAGCAGCCTGGATGGAATCAGCTACGTCACCTATAAAGGCGACGGCGTACGAAGAGACAAGGTCAGGGGGTGACTTTGTTTAACAAAACTACCTTTCATTTCTCATTTCCTTCAGGGAACTTAATTCTTTCTATTCCTCCTTGTGTTTGCGGGCTGCAGGTTTTTGCGGGGAATGTTGACAACGACAGCACTAAGACCAACCTTTTCGACCCTCCTATAGTGGCGCAGTACATACGCATCATCCCCGTCGTCTGTCGCAAGGCCTGCACCCTGCGCATGGAGCTGGTGGGCTGTGAGCTAAATGGTAAACAAGCAGGAAACGGCTACATATTTCAAGCTGTTATCAATAATTTGATCTGCTTTGTAAAATGCGGGCCAATGAAGAAGGTGTAAAACTGCAATGACTGAAAATCTTTCCGGAAAAACAGAGTAAACAGCGTTTAGTAATTTTGTTCTCTTCATTACCTGCGTTTTGCTACTCTCTCTTTACCTCTTTTGATTCCTTCTTTTTTTTTTTATAACGGCATGGTGTCAAATTGCTTGAAATCATCTGCGGCTGGCCATTTAAAAGCTGGATAAAGTTGATTCTTCTTTTCTTCTGGGTGTATTCACTTTCTTTTCCCTCTCTTTTCTGCTCTTTCACTTTGTTTTCCCAACCCCCCGCCCCATCCCGTATTTTTTTTTTTCCTTTTCGTTTTGCTTCGGATTCACAGTTTATTCAAACACGGCAGGTTGCTCCGAGCCCCTGGGAATAAAATCTCGACTCATCTCAGATGATCAGCTTTCAGCCTCTAGCAGTTACCGCACGTGGGGGATCGATACCTTCACCTGGCACCCTCAGTTCGCTCGGCTGGACAAAGCGGGGAAGACGAACGCCTGGTCTCCCGCTCAAAACAATCGCTCCGAGTGGATCCAGGTTAATAAAAAAATTCAGCGATCGATGTTGGTTTGATGATCGGTGTCTTTGAATCCAATTTAATCGTAAAAATCTTACTGTTTTCTTTTTTCTTCTGCTCGCACCTTAGGTGGATCTCGGTAAAACAAAACAGCTCACAGGCATCATCACTCAGGGTGCGAAGGACTTCGGGGTGGTGCAGTTTGTTTCAGAGTTTAAAGTTGCATACAGCAATGATGGAGAGTCTTGGACTATCGTTAAAGATGGAAACACTGGCAGTGATCAGGTCAGACATGCATAAATACTTGAAATGTTTTTCCGTAACGCATTCTTGTTCTGTAAATCTATCGCTAATATTGGCACCTCCGGCAAATACGTGTAAAGAAATAGGAAAAAAGCATACCGTTTCAGCTGCTTTAAGCTTTTTAACTATTGCTATGACTGTAAATATAGTTAAATTTAGATAAATATTACAGGCGTACTTTTCTGATTTCTGAATTTCAGTCTTCTCTTCCAAAACACCTCTCTGGTTGTGAGCTTTTAGACAGACATTGCTGCTCAGTCTGATAAGTGTTTAACTTTTATGAAACTTCTGTTTCAGCTTGATCATAATACTTAGGCTGCCTCAAGTGTTTACCTTAAAACCTGAGCAGTTATTTTTGATTTATGCTTAAAAGTTTGGTTTGGACTCTTATCTGCAGATTTTCCAGGGAAACATTGACAACAACACTCACAAGAAGAACATGTTCGAGCCGCCGTTCTACGCTCAGTACGTCCGAGTCGTTCCCTGGGAATGGCACGAGCGCATCACTCTACGCCTGGAGCTGCTGGGCTGCGATGACTAAACCGCTGATCTTTCCTACGTTTCTTCCACGGAACGTGGGTCTCATCTTGTTGACGCTCTGCGGAGACGTCTCCCGAGTAGTTTGGACATTAACACTTACAGCACTTTCTCATTAGTGACTTTTTTATGTTTACATGGCTACATTAATTGACATTCCAGCCTTTGGTGAATTACAAAGCACTTATTTGATTAGTTCTAATTTTAATAGCTTTGAACTGTATATATACCATCTTTTGTATAATGTGCATTTTCTGTTCAATTCCCAGCAAATAAATAAATAAATAA